>JAVSCG010000040.1:0-307956 GCA_037367355.1 Neoscytalidium dimidiatum | reverse complement strand
TTGCTTCAAGATCTATATCTAAATTAAAATATATAGGTAATCTAAGAAATATTTCTTCTTATGATAATAAAATATCATCAGTAATGTTAAGAGGTTATGTAAAATCTAACATAGAATATACAAACATAAACTCTAAAACACCTAATGGAGCTTATGGTCTAAAAGTATGGATAAGTAGTTACTAATCATTATAAAAATTATTATTTACATATATTTTCGCGTTGCACAAATTAGATTTAATGATATAAAGATGAAGAAATAGTCTGAACCACTTTGTAAAAGGTGGAATAAAGGAAAAATTCCTTTAATATAACAAGTTTGACACAGTATATATTAACTATCTTAAAATTATATATATAACAAAAATAATTAACTTTTAAGTAATATTTTTTTTTGTATTTTATGATAGTAATGGTGCATAACCATTTATATGTAAATATAAAAAGTATATTACATATAATATTTAATATAATTTTTATTGAGTTTGATGATGGCTCTGATTGAACGCTATCCAAGTGCTTGACACATGCTAATCGAACGTCTAATTTCATTAGAAATAATTTAGTTAGAAGTGGTGTACAGGTGAGTAAATGATATTATGGCTACCTTGGAGTAAGGGACATTAAAATTCCTTATATCATACAAAAAATTTGTATTAAAAGAAATTTATTTTCGCTCCTAGATGAAAATTAATATCTCGGGCTGGTAGTAGTTAAGGTAATGACTTAACTAGCTCATGTCCGTAGTCGAGACTGAGAGGTCGATCGATCACATTGGGTCTGAAAAAACCCCAATACGTATAGTACAGCAGTGAGGAATATTGGTCAATGGCCTAACGGCTGAACCAGCAACTTGGGGGAATGGATATATATATTAGAGATAATATATAGCACCGACTTTGTCGGATAAAGTTCTAGATAGAATAATGATAATGACAATTTTCTATCTATATGTCTTGACCAAATCTTGTGCCAGCAGTCGCGGCAACACAAGGGAGACTAGTGTTATTCATCTTTATTAGGTTTAAAGGGTACCTAGACGGTGTATCACGCCCCAAAAGGGTACGGATATACTAGAGTTTTATGTGAGAGGCAAATATAGTACTATTGGTGTAGAGATAAAATTCATTGATACCTCTAGGCACGGATAACGGCGAAGGCAATCCTCTATGTAAAAACTGACGTTGAGGGACGAAGGCTTGGGGAGCGAATAGGATGTGCGACCTGATAAGCTTCTATAAGAATTGTATAACGTTTTTTAATGATTATGCATTGTATTCCATCATACATTAGTCTATTCAGATATGCATTACGGGCAACTGTTTTGTATAAAGCTCTGGAGAAAGTATTATATGTATTTATATAATATTGGCTTTCTTCTATGGTTAGAGAGATCGAATCGGTGTAACTAAAACTTTGTATCTTCTTAATGAAGAAGCTATATGTTAGATATAGTTAATTAGGCATTTAACGAGTCCTAGGTTAAATGATGATGGATAGATAATTTTCAAAGTAAAGCCGGAACCTAAGGAAGAAGTTTGTTTTTATAGAAGAACAGGGTAATGCCTATGATTTGCCAAATATTGAAATATATTGGCAAGGATTACTGTAAAGTAATCTATGGATCAGAGGTAAAAGGATAACGTAAAAAGCAAAGGCCATTTTGTAATGAAATGGATAGGGAAAATTTTCCTAACTCTCTTTTTATTTTATTTTATTTTTAATTTATTTGTTCATTTAGCTTTATAATACGAAAATTGTTAAATATAAATAGTTTAGTAAAACTATTTTTACTATATAATAAATTTATTAGTTCCCCATGTGAACTCTAAGTTATTAATTTATGCCCTCTTTGTAATAATTATATATCTTTCTGATTTACTTGAAAAAAAAAATCATCTTTCTGTTCATAGGGAAATCTAAGATATTTTTCTTACTTGCTTATTGCTGAGTTTCTTGCTGAGATATTTTATCTCATTCTAAAATTTTGAGAAAGAGGGGGCGGGGCTCCATGATGAACAATTTTAAATTATTTAAATCTTTATATACATACAATCGTAGTACTTATTCTACGGATACTACTCGCAAAACTTTCTCTAATATTAATCCCTATTTTGTTACCGGTTTCTGTGACGCAGAAAGCTCTTTTATACTACAATTTATGGTAAGAAAATCTGGAAACTATCAAATCCAGCCAAAATTTAGTATAAATTTACACAAAAGAGATGCTTTACTGTTAGAAAATATATAAAAATTTTTTAAAGGTGTAGGTAGAATTGTGTATTCAAACAATAGAGATGTTGTAACTTTTAGGGTAATTAGTATTAAAGATATTAACGAAGTGATAATACCGCACTTTATTCAATATCCATTAATAACTAATAAATATGCAGATTTTGAATTATTTAGACAAGCTGTTTATATGTTACAACATAAACAACACCTTAATCCCGAAGGTCTACAGAAAATTGTAAACTTAAGGGCTTCCTTAAATAATGGTTTATCTGATAAACTAAAGAAATTTTATCCTAATACTAACCCAGTAGTAAGACCTGAAGTAAAGTCCATTAAGATTTTACATCCTAGCTGGTTAGCTGGGTTTGTAAATGGTGAAGGATGTTTTTTAGTCAGTATTGTGAAAAGTGCTGGTAACAAAACGGGTTATCAAATAGCTTTACGTTTTTCTATTAGTCAACATAATCGTGACCGTTTATTAATTAAAAGTATAGTTGAATACTTAGGCTGTGGTAACTTTTTGGAGTCAAAAAAGACTTCTGTTGAATATGTTGTTACAAAATTTTCAGATATTAAATAAAAAATAATACCTTTCTTTAATAAACACCCTATGGTTGGTGTAAAAGTATTGGATTTCTTATCTTTTTGTAAAGTAGTTGAATTAATGCACAATCGAATGCATTTAACAGAACAAGGTTTAGAACAAATTCGTAGTATACAAAGTGAAATGAACAAAAAAAGAATATATGCAGCGACAGCTGATAGCAAATCAAATGAATAAATATATATAAAAAAGAAAAGAGAGGGGAGTATAATGACCCACCTGAAAGGGAGCCAACTTACGTATAGATGTTATGTGTGTATTAATTTATTTTTTAATATTGATTATATGGATTATTTATTAATATTATGTATTATTATGTATTATTTAAAGAGTATTTACTGTATACCTTTAATGAATTAGTTCCTTCTATTTCTTTTATATAAATTTATACTTAATAAAAAGTATTAAGTATTACAATAGCTATTATATTATTTATAGGCAATAAAATTATTTAACATTTGTTTCGTTTTTATAGATAGTTCAGGCAAACCAGATGGTGAGCGGCTGATTAATAGTAGGCCCCGTGGAAAGATAGTAGATATACCTTTATACATATGCTTCAGCGGTTCGATAAATTGGAGTAGTTATTGAACATACTGACGCCAAAAGCGGTACCTGTTAAATATTGTTTACGTATCTACGAAATTTTATTTATTGTTATATTGGCTTAAACATTGCCTTGATTGAGAAGGATTTGCAAGGGAATCCGTTACATCCCAAAGTCCATTAGGGTAACCTAAGACGTGGATAGGAAATACTTATCTCGCGATTAAGATGGTAAAGAGCTCCCTTATCATTTAAACGAGAGGTGTTTATTCAATATAATTGAATAATTATATATATATATAACATAAATAGGAGGACGATTTATTAGTAACTTTAGGATCTGAGTACTTGAGTATGAACGACTATGAAGAGGTCGCAACCGGAAGATAAAGACAATGGCCCGAGAGGAGGAAGTTGAGTTGGGTAAAGGAAGAATTCGTTATACAACTGAAAGGTAAGTTATCCATTTATAATCCAACAATATATTAAGGATATTATTGTATTATATTATATAGTACTTTATTATTAATATACTGGGCAGTAAAGCCCGCCCGTAAGGGCGACAATGGGATAGCGTAAGTATTAAATATGGGCTATCTTTTTGCTTAAAGTACGCACTTATTTTGATAGAGAGAGAAAAACATGAAAAACACAAACTTAAACATTTTAAATTTAGATTCTAAATGAATCAGTTGATTCGTTGGCTTTGTAGACGCGGAAGGTAACTTCCTAGTATATCCAAAAAAAAGAACCTTTAAATCGGGTGAAATTAGTAAATATAATGTTGGTTACGGTTTCCATTTGGCTTTACATAGAGATAAAGAGCTTATAGAGATTATTTATAAAAATTTAAATAATATTGGGACAATTAATATATCTCAATCTAAGAATGAAGCTCGTTTAGCAATAAATGATTATTCAAGTATACTTTTTATTTGTAATCTTTTTGATAATTTTCATTTAAGAACTTTTAGTCAGTTATCTAGATTTCTCTTTTTAAGAGAAGGTCTTATCAATAATATTAAAGAATTTAAAACTTTAGACTTATACAACCAGTATAAAACTGAATGTATGTTATCTGTGTATGAGCAACTTAAACATGTAGTTAAATCAGATGATAACTTGGCTGGAAACTTGGATATAGATAACTGGATCGTAGGTTTTATTAATGGTGAAGGTTGTTTCTATTTAAGAGATGGTAAATGTAATTTTATTATTGAGCATACAGACAAAGATGCTCTTTAATTAATTAAATCTAGACTCTCTTTCGGACCTAATGTATCAAATAGATCTATTTGATCTAAAAGTACAGGAGGTGAAAGAAAAGCTACTTATCAATTAGCCATTTCAAGTAAAAAAGACATTGGAAATCTAATAGATTTTTAAATAGTCCTAATGTAATACCATTACAAGGTAATAAACATAGTCAATATGTTTTATGAAAAGAAAATAATGTTAAATAATACATATAATAAATACGCACATAATGTTTGAGCCGTATGCCATGAAAGTGGCACGTACGGTTCTAAGAGGGGGAAAGCCTGAGAGGGCCTACCTATCTCAACTAGATACCCTAGTAGTCCAGGCAGACAATTATGAATGTTATAGATTAGAAATATTTATTTGATCTATAAATGAAAGTGTAAGCATTCCACCTCAAGAGTAATGTGGCAACGCAGGAACTGTAATGTGTGCATACCTCATAATTAGAGGGCGAAATGCAGTGTTGGTTAAAATCCAACTCTACTGGCTGTTTTACTTTCTTAAAAATATTATTGCATCGTATACAGGAGAACTCTGAATGATGTTTATGCCTACCCCTGTTTTATATTATAATGGAATAGGTCTTGTGAAAGTTAAAAATGGTAATAGTCAAATGAAGAGGTTAAATGTTGATGAAGAAAAATCTACAACTGAATTCTTTGAATGGTTTGTAGGTTTTTCAGATGCAGAGTCTTGTTTTGTCATTCATGCTGTAAATAGTGCAGATAAAACAAAGATTAGTAAATTTTCTTTTATGTTTAAAATAGAATTACATAGAGACGATCTGCATGTATTAGAGTTTATTAAAAAGAGACTGGATATGGGTAATATAAGTTTATCTAAAGATAAATGTACATTTACAGTATCTGATAAGCAAGGAATTTATAAATTGTTGCTTATCTTTGATGAGTATAATCTAAATACCACTAAATATCTAGATTATTTGAGTTTTAAAAAAGCTTTTACTCTATATCATGAAAGAGATAAAAAGTTAAATTCGGATGATCTAGATCAATTAAAAAATAAAATAATGGAGTATAAAAACTCTATTAATACTAAACGTACTTCTATTAATATGCCTTCAAATCATAAAGTTGTTATTTCAAAAAATTGGTTATTAGGTTTTATAGAAGGGGACAGCTCTTTCTCTTTCTTTCCAGAACTGATATAGAACCTACTTTTTCAATTGAATTACAGGGAGATCAAGTTTTTGTGCTGGAAAAAATAAAAGATTATTTGATAAGCAATTTAGGTTTTGATAAATAGAATATTTATCAATTAAAAAGCACATCTAGCGCGATTATTTCCATAAACAAACAGAAAGGTAGAAATAGTGCAATTTTATTGATTAAAAACATTAATGTGTTAAATAACTACCTTATCCCTTATTTAGAAGATATGGAATTTATTTCAAAAAAAGGTTTAGATTTTGTTGATTTTAAAATTATTTGTAATGCAGTATACAAAGGTTCACATAAAATAGATAGGGTAAGAACATTAATTTTAAAATTATCCTATAATATGCATAATTTTCGTTTATCTACTTATTCAGGGGAAGTTAGAGATATTCTTACTTCTGAGGAAATAAATGAAATCATAAATGCAAAACCTATTATCGAACGACTTATCAATGGTTGTGTACGAGATATAGCTTCAAATAAAACAGTGTTTTTTAAATCAGGTAGTGTTTATGAAATTATTAGACCAAATGGAGAACTTTGTATAGCGGAAACTCTAAATGAAGTTTTAAAAATTATAGGTGTAAGTTATAGAACATTAAAAAGGCATATTAATATAGACTCAATAGAGAGTCAAGAATATGGTGGCTATAAGATTAAAAGAGTTCCAGTATTCTTAAGTAACTCCAACTTACTTAAGCAATAAGTTTTAAAAAAGTTAAAACTAAGATAATTGAGTTAAGGTTACAACCGAATCAGTTGTTGGTCTGTAGAAAAATTAGGTGAAAACGGTTAAAGGTATCCTAACCCAAGACCGTCGGCAGTTGTAAATGTCGCTACAGACTGGTTCACCGGAGCTGGGCTGAAATGCCCGTTCAAATGTACAGTCGAATCCTGTAACGGTAAATATCTCGTGGGAAGGAGTGGATAATCCATATGTAAATATGGGTGCCAATTGCACATTGGTTATTTTGACTTCCCGAGTAAATACGTTGTATTTACTCTTAATTAATCAGGATTGAATCATTAGACCGTTTCTGAAACCAGTAGTGAAGTATGTGTGCGACAAGAAGCGGGTATTAGTAATGTGGTGCGATTCCACTAGGTATTCTCTACCTAACACTACCTACACATGCAGGATAGTAATTGAATGTGTGAAGCTGTAGGAACAATGTAGCCTGTCTTAGATGACAATGTAGATATATTATAAAAAGTATAATTATATCTCCAGGAGCTAGTGTAAGTAAGACATGGAGAGCGAAAGTCAAGATAGCAATGACGCTTCGATATACTACTCATGAGATTTGTGGAAGGGAATAGATTTTACATACTAATCTATTAGAGAAACCATATTTCTACCGGAGTAAAGCTATCCTCCTAAATCTTACGTAAATTGTGCTAATATCTGAACTTGGTAACCCCTTTATCTTCAGCTATAAATTAAGCTCTTAAAAGTACTCCGCGGTTCTTTAAGTTATTACCAACCCCTTTTTTATAAAAAGGGGTTGATCACAGTCGTCTTGTCGACGCCCGTGTTTAGTTTATAGAAGAGGCAACATATAAGATTTATCGAAATTGTTGTATCCGATAAAGGGGAAAGGAGAAGTTAAAAAGCAAATGCCTGGTATTAGATTTCAATTGAAGTAAATCTATATTATGGATATAGTTAAATATTAATAGTTTTTACTTATAATTTTAGTTTATGATTTTATTTATAAATCTCACTTTTGATGGTTTGGAAAAAATAAAACAGTTAAAAGCTAATATGAATAAGAGTAAAAACTAGTTCCTCCGAGTGCAATAAGTTTGGTTATTGTTAATTTTTAATATAGGTAATTGGACTTATGTTTATTAATAAATAATCTTCGTATGCGTGACCCTGATTGGTGTTAAATATCGTTTTATCAATCACGCAAAGACCAACTTACCCGGAAATAATTTAATATTTAACTTCTTTTTTTTTTACATAGCCAATGTAAGGAAAATTGGCTGACTTAACATACGGCAGAATCTGACAAATGTACCTCCATTGTATGTTGTCGTAAAAGGTACATTTGTTTGTGGCGAGGGCTGCTAGGTTATCTACATATCAAAATGTAAAAATAAAACCGAAGATTTCTGTTTGAGCCGTATGCGATGAAAGTCGCACGTACGGTTCTTGTGGGGGGAAAGCCTGAGAGGGCCTACCTATCTCGACTATTTAATTCGATAATCCTCGAAAAACCTTACCACAATTTGAATGTTAATTAATAAATTAACACAGGCGTTGCATGGCTGTCTTCAGTTAATGTCGTGAGATTTGGTTAGATCCAAAAAATTATCGTAAACCCTTGTTTTTTATTTGTTTAAATAATGCAGTTAACCGCTATATTGGATTATATAATAGGGACTAAGACAAGTCATCATGGCCTCGCTGAATGGTGTGGGACACCATTCGTGTGGGTAGAACTATCAAACTCCGGGAACCTCCTAAAACTTCTGATACCAAGCTATATATGAAAATATATAAGTGGCTGAACTAATCACTCAGGTATGGTAATAAGTCAGAATATGATCGAAAGAGAAATGGAATATCGCGGATCTAAGTCAGGTTTTAAATTCTACTCTAAGGGTAACCTTGGATTAAAATCTGAAAAAGAGCAACGAGTAGACGGTAGTTGACAAGGGGGTCGTGGTCCTTGTTTAAGGTGTACTCTAAGGGGCTTCGAAAGAAATTATCAAGCCAAAGTCCTTTCTAACCTAATAAATAAAGCATTATATTGTACTTTATCTTCTATCTTTAAATTAAATCCTTGATTCGTTACAGGTTTTTCAGATGCAGAGGGATGCTTCTCTATTCTGATACAACGTAATGCTAAATACCAAACAGGATATAGAGTAAAATCTATATTCAGTATAGGTCTACATAAGAAAGATCAAGTATTGTTGGAGTCTATTAAAAGATTTTTCGGTGTAGGTGAAATTCATTCACATGGAAAGGATTCTATTCAATTTCGGATAGAATCAGTTAAGGATTTACAAGTGATCATAAATCATTTTGACAAATATTCTCTTGTAACTAAAAAATTATCTGATTATTTATTATTTAAACAAGCACTTATTATTATTAATAATAAGGAACATTTGACTATAAAAGGTTTAAATAAACTTGTTGGTATTAAAGCTTCTCTTAATTTAGGTCTCAAAGATTCTTTTAAAGTTAATTTTTCTGATATAATTAAGGTATGTAAACCTGAATATGTTTTCAAAGGTATACCTGATCCACAATGAGTAGCAGGATTTACTAGTGGTGATGGAGGCTTCTTTGTAAAAACTGGTGGTTCATCTACTAATAAATTGGGTAATAGGGTCCAATTAAGATTTTCTATTGGTTTACATATTAGAGATTTACCAGTAATATTGGGTCTGGTTTCTTTCTTTAAATTAGGTGATTATAGTTCGCTTAAGCTTTTGGATATTCAAACAGGAGTCTCTAAAATTAAATATGTTTATACCAATGAGAGATCCGCTCATCTTCAAATTACTAACTTCTCAGAAGTATTAAATATAATAGACTTCTTTAATAAATATCCAATCCTTGGTATAAAAAGCTTAGATTTTTCTTCTTTTAAAGAGGTAGCTCATATTATTAATAATAAAAATCATTTAACTACTGATGGTTTTAATAGAATTGTTGTTTTAAAGTCAAGTATGAATAAAGGACGTATATAGGTTACATTATCCCTGACGTATACAAACCCACAGCCAATATATTTTTAGTATATCTGGGGTATGTAATATGCTTTATTTATTTGTATGATAAATTTGGTCGCTATGAAACATTGTGGGCTATAGACGTGCCACATATGCCTTTACAAAGGGATGCAAAAGTGTGAACTTAAGCTAACCCCTAAAACAGGATAGAATATTAATTGTAGTCTGAAACTCGATTACATGAAAAAGGAATTACTAGTAATCGTGTGTAATCACAGCACGGTGAATTTCATCTCAGCTAGGTACTAACCACTCGTCAGGCGCTGAAAGGGGTATGTGCAATAAGTTTGGTTATTGTTAATTTTTAATATAGGTAATTGGACTTATGTTTATTAATAAATAATCTTCGTATGCGTGACCCTGATTGGTGTTAAGTCGAAAAACCAAAAAAGAAATTGAGACCTTCTTTGTACTTTCAAAAAATGCCAAACTCCGGGGACATCCTAAAGCAGTTTTTGCCAAGTCTACATATGAAACAATAAAAGTAGATGGCCTTTCGTAATGGATAAGGGTATGGCAACAATTTAACTGATTAATCGAAAGGTTTAATGGGCTATCGCGGATCTAAATTGACTCTCTTCTCGCTATATTATAAAACATAATCTCAAGTATTTTATATATAGTTAGTAGGTAGATCATAAAAGAGCAACGAGCAGATGGTATTTGTAGGTCCACTGGTTACTTATAATGTAATCGAAAACGGTAAATAATTAGTTTTGCACTCTTCCGCATAAGTTAATATTAGAGAAGTATTAGACGGTTTAGTCTTGACTTTTTTTGCCGAAGTCTAGGATCTGTATAGTTCCAAGGTGGAATATTAAGGTGTGCTCTATATACAGTAGAAATACTGGTACTTAATTAACTTCGTCTCAGACCTAAATACAAGGTGAATACTTTGTACATGGTCGAAGAAGGATAAAATGATACGGTTCAGGTAGGGGAACTTGCCTGGGAATAATAAACAATTAACAATACACCCAATATATATATATAAAATATGAATTTTATTATATTTTTTTTTACCTAACAGCAGGATACTTATTAGGAAGATTATTCTAATATATCTTGGTAATATTTAATATGACTTAATTAGAAAATATATGTATTTCTGTTCTTTTTACTTTGTAGTAAATACAAGTATTTCTATTATTTCATGGTTATTATTATTTTTATTAAACTGTTGATAATTAGTAGCTTTTTCTTGTGTTGTAAGCTCTATATGTTTACTTAAATACACAATACTCTCTTAAATTTGTTTTCAGTAGCGAAATATGAGATGGGAATTTAATTTTTTTAATATGTTAAAAAAAAATTTTTTATGTTGTAGCTTTTTAAATGTCAGTTTTGTTTTAGTTTTTTGCTTAATGCTTTTTTATTTCACTATTAATCAGAATAGTGAGATATATTTCTTATCTATTGTTCCAGTTGTTATCTATTCAAATAGTGAAACAGATATGAAATCTATTCTTATAGATAATAAAGGTAAATCAGGAATATACCGTTGAACTAATAAAGTTACTGGTGATACTTATATAGGAAGTGCGATTGATTTATCTAGAAGATTAAGAGAATATTTTTCTATTAATTTTCTTAAAAAAGAGGTGCTTAAAAATAATAGTATTATATACAGAGCTTTATTAAAATATGGTTATATTAATTTTACTTTAGAAATTCTTGAGTATACAGATAAAAGTTCTGTTATAGCAAAAGAACAATATTTTTTAAATAAATTAAATCCTAGTTATAATATCTGTAAGGTAGCTGGTTCTAGTTTAGGGCGTATAACACATGACAATACGCGTTTAAAACTTAGACATGCCTGACTGGTCAGATTATTCAGAAATAAAGGTAAAGGTGTTAGTTTCTCGGAATTTGTTTTAAATATGTTTGAAAGTAAATTAAAAGAGTCAGAAATGGCTCTATCTAGACTTCAAATTACCTTTGAAAAAATAATTTCAAAGAAAGTAAGCAAAGTATCTTTAGAAACCCGTATGAAGATCTTAGCTTCTACTGCAACAGCGCAAGCTGTATTAGTTACAGATTTAGAAAGCGGAGTGACTAATACCTACCCTTCTGCAAGAAATGCAGCTCTTGCATTGGATGCAAGTAGTTCTACTATTATGAATAAACTTAATGGTAAAAATACTAGGCTTTTTAGAGGTAGATACTTAATAACTAGTTTAAAATCTAAATAGTTTTTAAGTTTCTAGAGATTCTCTTGTATACCGAGTATGTTCTTTTTGCAGGGGAACTTGCTCGGGAATAATTAAATATTAACAATACACCCAAAAATATATATAAAATTCTAAATTAATATAATAATTAAAAGGGGTAGTCTGTTACTTATATTTCTCATATATATATGAAAACAGATGAGGTTGGTCATAGGGATAGTGTTTTTCAAATAATATTTATTTTTTTTTTCCAATATGCTACTACTTAATATCTTTTCTATATTCGAATACTTCTTTGATATTTTTGATTTTAGAATTGATACTTAATTGGTAATACAGATGGTTTTATTTTACTATCAGCTATGCCTGTTGTAGTTAAAGAAGGTTCTAAGTTACATAATGAATATGTAGTAGGATTATCTGATGCGGAGGCTACATTTACTATTTCTGTTACAAAAGATAATAGAGTAAGAAAAGCTTCACGTCGTTCATCGGATACATCTAGAACTATTTATTCTGTTCATCCTTCTTTTGCAATTTTTTTAAATATTAAAGATTTACATTTAATACAAAGTTTACAATCATTTTTTTGGAGTAGCCCCGGGCGTCGCCGTTAAGCGGCGACTGGGGCCTTATTTTTTTATAATATAAAAAAATTAGGGGACCCCTCCCCCCTGTGTTGCTACGCAACACAGGGGGCACCCCATAGGAAAAATTAAACAAGATTTAAAAAATAATGCTATTACTTTCTATGTTAATTATGTAGAGGATTTAGTAAATATTATAGTTCCTTTCTTTAAAAGTCATCCTTTCTCAAAATGAACAGATTTTCTTTATTTGAGAAAACAGTTAGTTTAATTAAACAAGGTGCTCATCTTACAACATCAGGTCTTACTGAAATTGTAAGTATTAAAGCTTCAATGAATAAAGGTTTATATGAAAAATTAGCAGTTCAATACACTGAGATTTATGTCGAAAGACCTGGAGCGGTAAATCAAAGTATTAGAGACGGTAATTGACAGGCTGGGTTTGCAGACGAAGAATGATCTTTCTTTGTTCGTATTTTAGTGACTAGCTATGTTAAAAGCATTAATCGTGTTTCATTTTTATATAAATCAGTTAACTAGAGATAGAGATTTAATTTATAAAATAGCTAAATTCTTAGATTGCGGTGTTATTACCAGTAATCAAAAATAATATTCAATTAAAAGTATCTAAATTTGAATGTATAAAAAGGTTATACCATTCTTTAAAAATTATTCTAAGCATGGTATTAAAAACCTTAATTATCAATATTTCTGTCTAATTATGGAATTGGTACATTTTAAAGTACATCTTACTTCAAAAGGGTATTAATAAAGTTAAAAGTATAAAAGAAGATATGAACTTTGGTAGAACTTAACTTAAATTTAAGCTGTTTAAGACACAGTTGTGTCAGTTTTTGCTACTTAAGTATTATGACGATATCTACCAGTCATAGACTGCTTATAACGTTTTGCAGATTAAAAATTAAGTTTATTTAGAGATTCTTTATATTTAGGCAACCTATTTTTGATCACTCTTTTTCTTATGTTCAATGTAGGTATTCATATTGTAAATAAATAGATAAGGGTTTTAATACTTTTGTCCTTTATTGCTCTTGAGTATAACTACTTCATATATTAAACTTAAAGATAAATCTGATTTATCTTTATCTAAAGTAAATTATTTTATATTCGTTCGAATAGGGGGAACTTGCTCGGAATAATGAACAATTAATAATACATTTTAATAACATAAAAAAAGGAGAGTTCCTTTATTGGTAAGAAGGGTTGAGCTGTAAACTCAATAGTAATATACTTTTAAGAGTTCGAATCTCTTCTCTCCTAGTTTCAGTATTTTCTACTAATAACTACAAAAGAAAACTAACCCATCTTTTAATATTTATTGTTATTTTCTAATTTCTGTTGTTTGACATAGTTTAATAAATTTTTCTTTTGCTTCCCTCCCCCTCCGGGTGGTGAAACCACCCGGAGGGGGAGGACTAGTAAAAAAAGAAAAAGGTAATACGTAACGTAATTAATATTTAGGAGTTTATCTCTCTCACTAAAATTAGAGATGCTAGTTTATTAATATTATTTTATATAAACATATAATAAATATTTATAATTTAACTATAATGTATTTGCTCTTTTCAATTAAAAGCCCCTAAAAAATACTAGTATTTAAATGACTAAAAAGTTTTTTAAAGATTAATAGCCTTTATAGCTCAACGGTAGAGCGAAATACTGTTAATATTTTGATAGATGTTCGATTCATCTTAAGGGCTTAGTGTAATAATTAATCAATATAATGTTAAATTTTTATATAATCTTAAAATAATACGCGTTAGTTAAATGGTATAATTCTGTGCTACGGACACAATGTTATAGGTTCGAATCCTGTACGCGTATTATTATCTTTATATTTTCCTTAATTATTATACTCTCTTAAATTTTTATCAGTTTCCTGCTAATTTTTTTTTCATAAAAAAAATAAGCGGTAGCGTAAGGAAACTTGTGGGGACCCTAATTTTTATATTATATAAAAAAAAATAAGGCCCCACTGGTAGTGAATTATGAGATGGGAATATGTTGTAGTAAAAAAATGTCTAGCTTATTTGTTTTTAATGAAAGTTTTACTAATGGTTACAGAGGTGAACTTTTAGATTTTATATCTTTAACTGCTATTTTATCTGGTATATTAGTTATTATTACTAAAAACCCAGTTGTGTCTGTTTTATTTTTAATTGGTTTATTTTTAAGTATATCTGGTTATTTAATCATGTTAGGTATAAATTTTATAGGTTTATCTTACTTATTAGTATATGTTGGTGCCGTATCTATACTATTTCTTTTCATTTTAATGTTAATAAATGTTAGAATATCTGAGTTAGTAAGTGATACTAGTAATAGTATACCTTTAGCTATAATAATTGGTATTTTATTTAACTATGTTGTATATGAAATATTGCCATATAGTATTGTAGCTTTTAATAGTTATACTGTAAGTTTAAATAACATCTTAAAAGATCTTCTGTCTAATAACTATAGTAGCGACTATATAAAAAAAGTATTTAATTTTTCTAACGATAGTAGTGAGATAGCCTTTGTAACATCTAAAATATGAGATGGTAATTTGGCAGAAACTTCACACATAACTAATATAGGTAATATAATGTATACTAGTTATTCTATATGACTTATAATAACATCTGTAATATTATTATTAGCCATGATAGGTATTATTGTTATCGTGCTTAAACAAAAAAAAGATAATACATATAAAAAAAATTCTGAATATCTAATAGAGAAAAAGATTAAAGATGTAACACTAAATTCTTATAATAAAAGTATAAAAAGTATACAATTTAATAAACGTAGTTTCCATACTATATCTTCACGTCGTAATAAATTAGACACCTCAAGTGGTAAAAAATGGTGATTGGTTTTAGATAAACCAATGCAAAATAGTCAGAACATAGCGATTAAACACATTAGAAGTGGTGAAGCCGTTACAGCTAATATAATAAATAGAATCTTATCTATTTATAATTTACATGTCACAAATGAAGCATTAAAAGCATTAGTTAATACACCTAGGTTTAAATTTAATGATCTAAGTAAATCTTTATATAAAGACCCTAGTTTTATAGATAAGTTAGGAAAGATGAATGGTAAAGAAGTAGCAGGTGTATATATCTTTACTCATAAAGAAACAGGTGCTAAATATGTAGGTTCTTCAGTGCAATTAGCTACTAGACTACAAAGATACTTAAGCGGTACTTA
The DNA here is from genome assembly GCA_037367355.1 of Neoscytalidium dimidiatum. Lineage (NCBI taxonomy): Eukaryota > Fungi > Ascomycota > Dothideomycetes > Botryosphaeriales > Botryosphaeriaceae > Neoscytalidium > Neoscytalidium dimidiatum. The sequence continues at coordinate 292,398 of JAVSCG010000040.1, read as the reverse complement.
TAAAGAATATGGTAAATTTTTACCTTTATTAAGTAAAGAAGGTTTAGGTAAATTTAGTTTAGAAGTTATGCCTATATATTCTACTATGGTCTTAAAGCCTGAGCTTATATTAGAACAATATTATCTATTAGATCCTTCATTTAATTTAAATGTATCTAGAGTAGCTAATGTTCCTGGATTTAAATCTAAAGAAATCTTTATGTATAATAAAGATAAAACTACTTTAATCTATCATTCAGATTCTATTAAGGATTTCTATATTAAATTTGGTATTTGGTATGCTGTTATTGTAAATAATATTGAAACAGGTTCGTATTATTTAGGTAAATATGTTTTCTCTTCTGTACCTATCCTTACTGCCGAAGAAGGAAATTATAGTGAGGAAGAGGTCAAAGGAATGTTAGCTCAAGATAGGTTAGGTACTACTTTGTTTATGTATAATAAAGATAAATCTATTTTATATTTTTCAGGTCTAAAGAGTGAATTTTCTCTGATAGGTATACACACTTGAAACTTAAATGTCTCAAAATATATTAATACGAATTCTCTTTATTTGGGTCAATATGTTTTAACTACTACTGAGGTAGTTACTGCGAGTCCTTCAGGTATGTCTATATCTGAAATAATCGGAATGTTGACTAAGGACAAGGAAAACTTGAAGATTATTTCAGGTAAAAGTAAAAAAGTAGTTTTATTAGATGTTAAAGACAATAAAACTTTAAGTTTTAAAAGTTTATCTGCATGTGCTGAATATTTTAGAGGTTTAGGTCTTAAAACTACAGGTAATACCTTGAAGTCTCGTATAGTTTCTGGAATTGAATATAATGGATATATAGTAAAGTGAGATGAGGATCAAACATCTCTACATAATAGAGCTAAATATATATCTATTACTAATCAGGAAACAGGTTTAACTCATACTTATTCTTCTCTTCGGGATGCAGAGCGTAATACTAAAATATGACGTGAAACTATTAAAAAGTATGCTAATACTAATGAGCCATATAAAGGTTTAATTATATCTTTTATTGAATAACTTTTTAGATATTTAGAGGTTTTTAGGTATTTCTTATTAATTATTATATATTTTTAAAAATATATAAAAATATATAAAAATATATAAAAATTATAGTAATTAAACAAAAAAAAGATTAAATATATATATAACTCTTAAAATTTAAATAAAGAATATAAATATGTTACACCTAATTTTCGGAATAAAAGTATAAAAAGTATAGAATTTAAAGGTTTTTATATTAAATCTTCATACCGTAATAACTTAGATGCTTCAAACGATGATAATATTAGAGGTAAAATTGGTGATTAGGTTTATCTAAACCTATGCAAAATAGTCAAGAGCTAGCGGTTAAGCATAAAAAAGTGGTGAAGCCGTTATAAAATATAATCCTAGTTATCATATGAATACTATATTATACTACAATAACGGTTATGATTATTATTCTTATGTAAAATTACCTAAAATTATTATAATGATTAAAAACCATGAAATTTTATTGTATCATCCTACATAAAAAAAGGAATTAGCTCAATTGGTAGAGCGTCTATCTTACACATAGACGGTTAAAGGTTCGAATCCTTTATTCCTTATCTTGTAATAATTAATTTATATAAAGAATATTCCTTAATTATTATACTCTTAAATTTTTATTAGTTTCCTGCTAATTTTTTTTTTCATAAAAAAATAAGCGGTAGCGTAAGGAAACTTGTGGGGACCCTAATTTTTATATTATATAAAAAAAAAATAAGGCCCATTGGTAGTGAATTATGAGATGGGTTATTTATTATTAGAAGAAATGATTAAAAAAACTTAAAATTTAGTTTAGACAAAGGTATCAAATTAAAACCAGCATCTAGTACTATTAGAATCTTACATTTGAAAAGTTAGCTAAAACTTCTCCGGGAACTAGAAGAATTTTAAATTATACTTAAATTCTTTTATACATAAAAAGCACTATTCCTCCGATGAATTTTTAAGTGTACTTCCATAGTTTCATATTCTAATTCTGATTTATTACAAAATAAAATTAGTCCCTTCCGAGGGGGCTGTGCCCCCGCGGTAGGGGGACCAGTGGGGACCCATTCTTAAGGTGCCCCACTGGTAAAGAGAATATAAATAAAACAGGTATTTACAGATAAACTCATATAGAGTCTGGTTAATATTATATAGGTTCTGCTATTGATTTATCTAAAAGATTTAATAATTATTTATCTATAACTTTTTAAACCAAAGAACTTACTTAAAAAAGGATAATAATATTCTATATATATCCTTATTTAAATAAGGGTATTCAAATTAGATATCTTGGAATATTGTGATTTTTCTGATTTAATTAAAAGAGAATAATATTGATAATTTAAAATCTGAATATAATGTTTTAAAAGTAGCAGGATTATCTCTTGGTTTTAAACATAGTGAGGCTACTAAATAACTTCTTCGTGAAAGTAGTTCTGGCAGAGTGAACTGAGTCCACTTTATTTAAAATATCACTTAATAATGCTCAGTTTAATTCAGTTACTGTTAAAGATATATCTACAGGAGTAATAACTGAATTCCCTGATCCTTGGGCAGGCCCTAAAATTTTTCTTTTTTTCTTTCTTTTTTTCTTAAAAAAAAATGAGGGATCAATATTTCTGAAGCTTTAGAGTATATGGGTATTCTTACTTTTCATTTTTAATATTATTTTGATGGACAATTTATTAAAAGTAAATATATAATAATAAACTAGAAGATATAGATTGTACTACTAATGCTTCAGCGGTTAAAAAGTTGTTATTAACAAATCTCAAGTTTTAGTTGTTAGCTTACAAAAAGTAAAAGACCTTAGCTTAATGGTAAAGCATGTGCCTTTTAAGCATTATTATATGGGTTCAAATCCCGTAGGTCTTAATGGATATAGGTTAATGGTAGAAAAAAAAATAATGTAGATATACTATAATATTATTAACATTTAACCCTTTCTTGTTAAAAAAGCTTTTATCTTTTTTAATAATAATGATGATTATACTATGGTAATACACTTATTTTGTAATTAGTACACTTATTTTGTAAGTAATTTGTAATTTGTTTTGATAATGGTGATCACTATCACCATTGTAATAATATTGCTCTTTGATTTAATTATTAGTTATTTATCACGCGGATATGCGTGGTGTTACTAAAGACTTTAATTTATATAAGTTTACGGAGGTTACTTATGCTTTTATATTGTTCTTATATTATTTATTAGGTTTAGATTTATTTATTAGGTTTAGATATTATTTAGTTATTATTAAATAATACAATTTATATATAAAAAAGGGAGGGTAAATTGATAAATTATTTTAGTTATAGTATAATATATACGCTTTGTGTTCACTTTATTTATTATTAATTAAATCTATAAAAGTAATATTATAACAAATATAAACAGTCTAGTGGGCATTTAATCTTTTTTTTTATTTATTTAATAATTAATCACATGTCTTAATTATTTTTATTATCAATTACATTAATAAGTTTATTTAAATTATTTTCAATAATATATGTTAAATCTACTACTTATATTATAAAACATATTAAAATTTTTAGTTTAATAACATTAATTGTTATTTTTTTTTATTTCAACAAGTCTATTTGTACTATATTGTAAGAATAAAATAGATACATTCGAATTATTTTCTATGTCTTTTCCTGTTGCTTCTTATTCAAATCCAGATAAAGAAAAATTCTAATTGTGAATGATAATAAATCAGGAATATATAAATGAACTTATATAATGTCTGGTAAAATTTATGTAGATTCATCAAACAATCTTTCCAAAAGATTGATTATTATTCAATAGCTTACTTGCGAAAAACAGTTTTAATAGGTAAAAGTAAAATAGGTAAAGCTTTAATTATATATGGTTACTCTTCTTTTAAATTGGAAATAGAATATTCTGATACAAATTCGGTAAGTAAATTATCAAAAAGAGAGTAATATTATATTGATTCTTTAAAACCGGAATATAACATTTTATTGAAAAAGGTTCTAGTTTATTAACATAGGGATTTTACTAAGAATCTTTTAAAAACTCTTAACACAAGTCGTGTATTATAAGATCAAACTAAACTAAAAATAGCTATTAACAATTCTAAATGAGTATATGTAAGTTTATTTAATATTAAGTCTAAATAAACTATAGCTTTTGCAACTAAAACACAGGTTTGCGAATATATGTGTATATATATATATAACACATATTATATACTATTTAGACAGACAACTTATAAAAGGTTTATATATGATAATAAACTTCCCTGCTGGGGCCTTATTTTTTTTTTATATAATAAAAAATGAGGGACTAGGTGATGTTTAATTCTCTATTCCTTCTGAGCAATAACTCCTCAAAGGTAGTACCAATCCTAAAACACATCCTGTGCAGTTAACTAGTATTAATTGTTCACCTGAACAGTTAAATTTTCCTTCAGTAAGTGTCAGGTATTAATTTAATGACATGAGGTAGGAGAAGGTAAAAACGGTCATATGTTAATTGGTAAACAAATCGTCTTCCAAACGAATATTGTCGATTCGAGTTCGGCTGACCGTAATTATAAATATTTGCAAATATCTTTATATATATATTGATAAAAAAAAATAAAAGCCAAACGTTGTGTACTGATTCTAATACGGTTGGCCGTATATATTTTTTAATAATAAAGGGTTAGTTTCTTAATTGGTAAAGAGCTTTCTTGTCGAGAAAGACTATGCCGGATCGAGACCGGCCTAACCCGATCTCTTACCCTCTGATCTTTCTTTTCTTTATGTAATAAAGAAAAGAAAATCATTAATGAAGGTAAAAAAAAAGACTATATAAATATTTTTAAAGGAAAAGTTGCTATTGGTAAGGCAAGATATTTGCTAAATATTGTGTTTTTACACCTGAAAGTTCAATTCTTTCCTTTTCCGTATATTAATTTATAATTGTATCATCTTTTTACATTAATTTGTAATCTATAGTATAGTGTACTTTATACTTTTTATTGGTGCTATTGGTGGATGTAAATTATATCGGTAAATGTTAATTATAATGGTGTGTATTACTCTACATGGTATTATTCTTAATTAATCTTTCTCTTCAATACGATATTTTTCTTTCTAATATTATTATAAAGTACGGTTGTAAGGTTCAAATTTAAGCTATTAGATTATGTACCACGCGGATATGCGTGGTGTTACTAGAGACTGTTTTTAATATTAAGTGTGATCTACTTAATATTTTAATATTGCTTTTTAGCTATGTTCTCTGCATACTAGTAGTTTTACTAGGTATTTGTTCCTTATTCTTGCCATATAAAATATCATATCATTTTTGTTATATTCAATGTAGTATAGTAATAATTACTATTTATAAAGTTAAATTTTATAATTTATATAACGAGTATTGATCTATTATCTAATTTAATATGGGTAAGATTTAACCCTTTTGTAGTATGTGTGTATATTCACTGGTTTCTAATTTAGAGAATATTTTTAAAGTATATTTAAATAGTTTTGTGTTCATCATATTTAAATCTTTTATGCAATTAATACTTAAATTAAAATATTTTATAATAGTAATTATCAACTTTCTATTAAGAATATCACCTCTATTTATAAATTATAAGAATTTAACTTATTATTTGTAAAATAGGATTTATGTTTGATTCATCTCTTTTCCGCATTAATTATTTTTATAAGTTTTTTATTAGTTTTATATGTAATATAAAGAGTATAGTTTAATTGGTAAAATAGGAAGCTTCAAACTTCAAATTTTCAGTTCAAGTCTGGATGCTCTTGTATAATCTTTTTTTGATAATTTAGATTATCATATTTAACTGGTATAGTGTATCTTTGATAAGTGTAATTCACTATTTAAAGGTTTTACATTTTATATTCAAATACAGAGGTTATTTATTTATGTGTTTTTTTATATATAGTTAGTTTATTTAAACCTTTTTCTTATAATATGTACATAAAAATTTAGTTGGGCACCCCACCCCACCCCTGATCTTCTTTTCTTTATTATATAAAGAAAAGAAATTAAAATAGAGCCCCGCAAGTATATATTTATTTAGCATTAAGGTTCCTTAGCTTAATTGGTAAAGCGCATTTTTGATAAGGATGTGATCGACGTTCAATTCGTCGAGGAATCAAAAATTATAAATATTTATAATAAGTATAATAGACCGAGTGGTTTATAGTAATAAATTAAGACTCATTTTATTAATAATTAATAGAAAAATGTGATTTTTAAAAATAATAACTAAAGTATATACCTTTATTTCTCTTATGTTAATTTAGATTTATATATTATACAGGTTAAATAGAAGTAAATAACAGTACATATAGCTATAATAAAAATTTATACAAAATTTGTTAAATTTTATATTCTCTATTTTTTATATATAGAGAGAGAAAAAGTTTTTTAATAGATTATTGTTCTTTTATAAAAGGTGTAATTATTTTTATTTATATTAGCCTTTTTCTGGCTAATATCTGGAATAAATACTTTAGATAAATCTTTAACTGATGGTATTAAATATTCTTTAGGTACAGGTATAGGTAGTAGTATAAATAATTCTTTATCATCGATAAAGGATTATTTATTCCTAAAATTAATTTGAATGAACACTTCTTATATAATTGACTATAAAAGTTCTTTTTCTCAATAATTTATAGATTTTAACAACCATATAATTTTATTAATAAGTTTAAGTTAATACATTAAGTACTAACTTAGGTACAGGTTTAATAGTTTATATTAATAATGAACTTAATGATAATGACTATATTAACAGACTTGTTACAAGATTTCTCCTTAGTTTTCCTAAATATGGTTCTTTTTTCAGTGAAAGACGTACTGCTATCTCTCGTTTAGATTATTTCTTTAGTTAGTATTTTAAATTTTGATGAGTTAATAAATAGAGGCTAGCTACTTACAATTAAATGCCTTTATTAGAAGACATAATATATAGTTACTCATAAAGAAAGCTACTTTTTTCTATAAGTTATAGTAGTGATGTTATTCAAAATAGATTATTCTTACAGTTACTAATATTGATTATATATTTACATATGATTCATCTAAGATTTAGAGATGTAATGTATTGAACAATGCGGGTACATAACGCGTATCTTTCTTATTTATATATATATGAATAGGTATAGGTTACTTTAATGATTTTGAAAACGGAATAACTTTTTCTCCTATAAGATATATACGTCTTATTACTATTTTATTCCAAATTTAGCACCTATATTTACTGTGTTTAATTTATTAGATTTCTAATGATTTTTATTACTCCTAATTAGACATAAAATATAAAAAAGAGAATTGACCGAGTGGTTTAAGGTGATAAGCTTGAAACTTATTTTAGTATAGACTACTAACATCCGTTCGAATCGGATATTCTCTGGGTGTGTTATTTATATAAATAAATAAATATTATTTAAAGATATATGTTTATAGTTTAAATATTTTTAAAGTGTTAATCTTTCATTAGGGGTTAATATAATACTGTATTATAAGATTATATTATTTAAAGGAGATACCTAGCCCCCTTTAGGGGCTAGGTATCTATGCTATTGAAAAAAAAAAGGATAGTATTATTTAGTAAATATTGTTAATATTGTTGGTTGAAAAAAAATTTTTTTTATATATAACTTATATATATATAATTTAGTAGCAAGAGTGGAGATTATCTATATTTTTTATTTAATTTTATAATATATCTTATGTTTCAGTGTTTGGTTTAAAGACCACATCTGTTTGTATCGGGTATTCTCTGGACATAAATAAACATATATATACATACACGGGTTAGAGCCGGGTTGGTTAGGCGTCTCATTTGGGTTGAGGAATAGTTATGTTCGAATCATAATGACCCGAAATATGTGTATGAAATATTGTAAAAATAGTATTGTAATTTTTATTAATAATGAATGAATGATATGTAATGTGATATTTCATCATAACATTCTTTTTAGTGTTATGATGGCAAGTATATAAAGAAACTATTATGGATGATAAAAGCTATATATTAAAGAGTCTAATGTGTTGACTGTTCTGTAGACTTATTCTTTTAGAATAGTCTATTTACTCTGTAGAGTAAATGAAGATCTTAGAGATAAAGTGCACTTCTAGGATATAATCTTCACAGAACCCCTCCTATGGATGTTGGATCCACTAAGCTCTTAGAGAAATTATATTAATAAACGAAGTGAATTGAAATATCTTAATAACTTCAGGAAAAGAAATCAAACGAGATTCTATGATTAGTGTGAACGAAAGTAGAAAAGCCTAATAATTAAGTAAGTAAAATGGATTAATCTGTTTGAATATAGGGGAACCTTCCTCTAAGGCTAAATATGATATATAAGCGATAGTGAATGAGTACCGTGAGGGAAATATCTTGAAATAGTAGTTTTATAAGCAGCTCAAGTTAAGTTTAAATAAAAAACTAGAGTGTACCTTTTGTATAATGGGTGAATTGCTTGCCCCCTAAAACTGTGAAGTTTTTTGGAAACTGACTCATGATCCCTAAAGGATCGGTATGGTGATTTATTACCATGCTAACGGTGAAACCTAAGGATTATATCTAAGGTTATATTAAAATATATATAACCTAAGTATATTATTTATGAGTAGAGTTTATTCTATAAAAAATATTTTGTATATATTAAAATGTGTAGAAGAGAGTAATTCCAACTAAGTAAATTAGTAAAAATTTCACATGGATTTTTTAATTCTGTGGAAAAAAAACATATAAATAGTCGACTCTAACAAAAGACTCAATACCGACAAGCGACTACCTTTCGAAGGGGAATCATAGGGAGGGCTAACATCCCAAACCCATATTGATGTCAATAGGATTGTGAAACTGTTAGATGCGGTGTCAATCAGCTTGCCAAAGCGGGTCTTTGGTCGGACCTTTCCCTTACGGGAAGGTCCCCAATGGGGACTGTCCCATGGGACAGTCCCCCAAGGGGACTAGTGGAGACACTAGAAATCTGAGAAGTGAGCTTGATATTTAGTATCATGACCCACGGAGGTATACCTTAGGGGTAATATTATTAAGTAAACTAATACTATATCTTTCACAAGAAGGTAGAGGTTATAGTGCTCCATACGACGCTCATCAAGTTAACAGCGTCGGTAAGGACCTATGGCTGAGATCCCGAGAGTGATAAAAGGCCATTATCGGTTCAAAGTACGAAATTCATGGTTAAACATACTTGAATAGGATACGTAGTAAATAAGGCCATCTAAGGAGACCAACACTAAGTTGTCGACATTCATAAATTTAATTAAAATAAAGAAGAAGTTACTACTTTAAATAACAATAAAAATTATTTATCAGCACATGGTGCTAACATTTCAGATCTTTCTAATTCGTCCTTTCTTTACCCTTGGTATTTAACAGGGTTTTATGATGCGGAGGCTACATTTGTAGTAAAAATATCTAGAGATAAAAGAACTGAAACAGGGTGACGTATTGATCCTGTTTTTGAAATAGGGTTAAATGAAAAAGATTTAGCTTTATTGGAAAAAATACAATCTTTTTTTGGCATAGGTAGCATTAGAAAGAATAATTTAAACAATTCTGTAGTTTTTGCTGTTCAATCTGTGAAAGATTTAGCAGGAGTAGTAATACCTCATTTTGAGAAGTTTCCACTTATTAGCCAAAAACGTGCTGACTATGAACTTTTTAAACAAGTAGTAGAAATCATGATTGGTAAACAACATCTTAATCCTTCTGGGTTACAAAAAGTTGTTAGTATAAGGGCTTCTATGAATAAAGGTATTACTGCAAAACTTAAAGAATCCTTTCCTAATGTAAAACCTGTTTCGAGACCATTAGTAGATTTAATTACTGTACCATCTCCTCAATGATTGATTGGATTTGTAGACGGGGAAGGAACCTTCCATATCTCTACTGTTACAAATGATAGAGCGATCTTAGGTAAAATAGTAGGTCTACGTTTTAGTATTAGTCAACATGCTCGTGATATTAAATTATTGGAAAGTTTTGTTGATTATTTTGGTTGTGGAAGTATAGTACAACATAATAAAAGATCTACGGTTGAGTTTGTTGTTACTAGATTTTCCGACATTAAAGAAAAAATTATACCTTTTTTCGTTAAACATTCTTTGCAAGGAATCAAATTATTAAATTTTAATCCTTTTGTGTCGGGTGCTGAATTAATCAAAGATAAAGCTCATCTCGACGTAGAAGGATTAAAAAAATTCAGATATTAAAGGCAGGAATGAATAATAGAGGGTAAATTTTTTCGCTATCATTTTGTTTCTTTGCCTTATTTTTTTTCATCCTTTTATTATTTTTCTCTTAGTACATTAATAAAGGAAAAGAGGGATTATAAATACATAACGGGTTATGTAGGTTAGTTATTATGGATTATTTTGCAATAATTCTTTCGTAAAACATTAAGGGCGCCGACTTGTTCGGTTTCTTCTTAATACATTTTAATATAAACAAATATAAACATATAAAAATAAGAATAGGCCTACTCCCCCCCCCCGAGGGGGGGGGAGTGGGCCCACGGGGCGGTGCCCCTAGGCCTACCGGTAATACCGTGGGAAGCTAATAATTAATAGGAAAAGATGTATTTAAGTTTAATCTTATTACATTAGAGTTAAACTATACTCATAATTATTTAGCCCTGTAACGACTGATTTGAAAAATGAGACTACATGAAGTAGTAAGACGTCAGCACTCAAAGCTTTTCCAAATAAATTAAGGAGATTAATTTATGTTTTTTTTAATAATGTTTTATCCTTTTCGGTTAAAATATAGAGAGAATATTTTAATTTACATGTTCTTTTTATACTATTATTGACTTGTAATATTATTTTATAAGCTCTCCGCTTTTGCATTTTCTATGTGATGTAGGTTTATTATGTTAGATTCTTGACTCTAGTTTGAGCGGGCTTTTTAGCTCTGAGATGAGAAAACTGGGGGTAACGGCCCACCGATCCTTGTAGGCTTTAAAGCAAACGTTGAGTAGCAATGGCGAAAAGTTTTAGCTTTCGGCCCACCGATCCTTGTAGGCTTTAAAGCAAACGTTGAGTAGCAATGGCGAAAAGTTTTAGCTTTTAACCTTTTAAATTCTGAAGTATAGTTAATGTCTTAGTGTATAAATCATATTATACTAAAAATTTGGTTGAAAATTTATAATATACGGCAGAGTGCATGTGGGCTGTGATGAGCAGTATGAAGTTTAACCCACCTCTCCTTGGCGGCCTCCACCTCTGCATAGATCTAACGAATCTATCTTTTTGTGGATTAAAGAGTATATTATAAGGGTAAGTACTCTCTATTAAATTTTTAGTTGGTATTTTTTTTTATCATCCGGTTGTTATTTAATGTAGGCTTGGTTTAGGCTTCTATTACAACCTTGGGTAATTACCAAATAGAACAATAATATTATCGGTTATTGTTAGCTAAACATTATATGTTTGGTAAAAGGATGTGTTTTTCGATATTTATATATTTATTTATTAACAAAAGCCATGAAAAAAACTACAACGCTAGCAGCGCGTATAAACACTGCAAATATTTCTTATTTTGGTTTTTATTCTCCTTTTTCTTCACCTGTAGGTTCAAAAAGATTCAAAAGAGGTCCATCTAAATCTGACTTACAATTAACGAGTGAATTAAAAGAGGTAATAGTTGGAAAAATGTTAGGTGACTTAGGATCTGAAAGACCTAATTTAAATTGTAGCACAAGATTACAATTTAAACATACAGATAAACAGATTAATTATATCGAACATTTATATATTCTATTTAAGTATTACTGTAAATCACCTCCTATTGCTCTATCTAGATTTGACAAGAGACCTAATAGAAATAAAGTATATAAAGCTGTAAAGTTTAGTACTCGTAGTTTACCTTGTTTCAACGAGTTTAGAGAGTTATTTTATAATAAAGACGATGTAAAAATTATACCTAGTAATTTAGGTGATTATTTAACATCTAGAGCTTTAGCTTATTGATTCCAAGATGATGGATATAAATCTGTAAACGGGTTTTATTTTTCTACCTGCGGGGGGAGCCCGGTTTGCAATGCAAACCGGGCGACGGGTCCCCGCCGGTTTTCCTAGCTCACCCTTGTCAGGGTGAGCTAGGAAAACCGAATCTTATACTTTGGAAGAAAATCAATTTTTAGCTAAATTGTTGAATGATAAATTCGGACTTAATTGTGGGGTTCACATCCACACAAATGGACATAGACTTTATGTTCATTCTACTTCCCGTGATAAATTTATTAGTTTAATTAAACCTTATTTATTACCACTTTTCTATTATAAATTAGAATTAGACGATAAATAATTATTTGTCGCTAATTTATAAAAAAATAAAACATATAAAAAAAATAAAACATATAAAAAACATAAATTAATTTACCTAAGATTTGTTTTTGAGTTGAAGGTATAGTCTAATCTTGTATGAAAATACAAGTAGTAATGCAGCAAGTTAATATTAGATGCGAGCATAGCACTATGCCTAGATAAGCCGATTATGAAATAATGAATTAGTATCTGGTATTAGACCCGAAGCCTAGTGATCTTACCATAATCAGGATTGTGCGACAAGAAGTTGTATATACCAATGTGGCGTAAATTCCACCAGGAGTGTATCTAGTCCTCGAGCCTAATCATGGGTGCTGGAAAGAAGTAAATCTTAGTTTTTTAGGTTAAATATTAAGATAAGCGAATTGAAAGTGCTAAGCCGTGATGACAATATCTTTTTTTTTTATAAGAAGGTGTTAGGCTGAAATTATCTCTGCTATGGGGAACGAAAGTAAAGTATGCGAAGAGGCGATGTGTTAATAACAACAGACTATCTTGGAATGTTAACTTTTAACTGAAATTGATAGTTGAGTATGGGATTTATTACGATCCTTAATATATCCTAGATACCGATATACTCCATCGTATAGCATGCCCCCTACGGTAGAATATCAAAGTGGTATATACAGAACTTGGTAAGCCCCAAGTCTACTGAAGACAAAGTTTTCAGAGGCATTGTATATTAATAAATCAATGTAGCGGACTGGGGGTAGAGGAGACCTTTAAAAAGCGAATGCGCGTGAGTAATGATCGCGATAGAGTACAGATTAATATAGATTATAGATTATAATAGACCTTTACACTTATTAGGTGTATCGTGTAAATTAAAAAGGGAGTAGGCTATAACCCTCCACCCTCTTACTTCCTTACAGTCAACTATGTGAGTAATGGTGTTTAGAAATAGAGTTTTTTATTTCTGGCTACTTAAGCAGTATAAATACTGTTTATTTGCATATTTATACTTTATTACCTTTCAAAATTAATAAATTTTGAAATAATAAAAGATAAACTGGCGCGAATAGATACCCGTAGCAGCTACAAGCAAGGTACACTGTAGAAAGGTACTCGGGCCATTGGAAGGCTAGCACCCTAACCCAATGATAGAATTGAAAGGTCAGAGTCCAAAGTCCCTGAATATTCTCTGTTGGTTTAATATAATATAAAAAATACCGCTACTAATAATTTATTCTTTCTACACAATCATAGAACTGTGCACAATTATAGCACACAAACCATAAATTCAACTAAAGGTAGCCTTAATCCTTGATTTATAACAGGGTTTTCAGATGCTGAAAGTTGTTTTTATATAGGGATCTTAAAAAGTTCAAAAGTTAAAACAAACTGGGAAATTCAACCTTGTTTCAAAATAGAATTGCATAAAAAAGATTTGGATTTATTGTTATTAATCCGAGATTTCTTTAATGTTGGTAATATAAAACACAAAAATGATAAAATTGAATATTGTGTTAAATCTATTAAAGAGCTAAAGATAATTGTCAATCATTTTGATACTTATCCTCTTATAACAAAAAAACAAGCAGAGTTTAAATTATTTAAATCTGTATTAGAATTAATTAGCTCTAAAGAACATTTAACACCTGAAGGTTTACGTAAAATAGTTAGTATTAGAGCATCTTTAAATAAAGGATTATCAGATAATCTAAAAATAAGTTTCCCTGATATTACACCTACAACTAAACCTTTAGTAGCAGATACTGAAATTAAAGATCCCCTGTGATTAGCTGGATTTGCTACAGGGGAAGGATGTTTCATTATAGATACTTACAAAGCTAAAACTACAGTAGGTATAGGTGTTACCTTGCGTTTTAAATTGGCTCAGCATTCGCGTGATGCTGAGCTTCTAAAATCTTTAATAGCATATTTAGGTTGTGGTTCTTATGTACCTAAACTAAATTATGATGTTGGAGAATTTGTTGTTTCCAAATTTGATGATCATATATCAAGCGTTGTTCCTTTTTTTGAAAAATATCCTATACTTGGTTCAAAAGCATTAGATTTTTCAGATTTCAAAAAAACAGTTAACTTAATGAAAAATAAGTTACATCTGACTGAATCTGGATTATCTGAAATCCTATCTATTAAATCTGGAATGAACAGAGGAAGATAGATATATTTTTTTTTTCTTTCTTCTTTTTTCTTTTTTCTTTTTTCTTTCTTCTTGTATAATGATATTATACAAGAAACAAACAATTATAATTTATAATCTAAATATTTAATCTCATGACTTAGGTCGAAAGACCGCAGACTTAAAGGTAAGGTGACACCGTTTTACTTAGGTTTGATAATTACTTTATATTCAGGACTAAAGATTACTTGTTGTGGCATGGCCGTATATCAGCAGGCGAAGGTATGAAAATCTATGTAAAATTGCCAATAATGGCTAGAAAGGTAAGCGGTTGGTGACATACCAATTTAGCTGAACTATTCGAGAGTGATTGCTTGAGCGGTGTGAGCTGAAAGGTTCACGCACCGTTCTTGTGGGGGGAAAGCCTGAGAGGGCCTACCTATCCAGACATAAAAGTCCGAACGGGTAAAAAACAAGGATGAGCATTTGTTATAGCCCTTGTAAAAGTGAACCTTTTGCAATAAATCGTCAAATTGACGGGAAACTCCTAAAGCGATCTTAACTAACCAAGTATAGTAATATGATTTGGGGCGCAGGTAATGACTCGCGAGATAGTAAAATAAAGATCGATACACGTAAGTGAATGGACAATCCGCAGCCAACCTCCATTCTTTGGAGAAAGGTTCATCGACTATAAGGTGATTGGCTTTATTTTTTTTTGAAGCCAGAAAAAAGATAAAGCTTAAGATATAGTCAAGCCTCAATGGAGACATTGCAGGATAATATAGTTTATTAATATATGCATTTTTTTTGTAACATTAACCATCTAAGATTTAGATGAATTTTATTCAAAAGATCTGTATTTTTATAGTTTAAGGAAAAGGGTATACCCTTAAACTATAGTAGGTTAATTACCTGATCAGATCGTGTACTTTGTGTTTATTATGCGAAGTAATTTTTTGGTTACCCTCTATATCTTAATTTGTGACCGGGCTTTTTAGTACAGAGATGAGAAAACGGAGGTAACGGCTCACCGATCCTTATTGACTTTAAAGCAAACGTTTAGTAGGAATCTTTTAAGTTTATAGCGTTTAACCAAGATTTTGAAGTGTAATTTAATACATTAGTATAAAAATAATCTTATTTTTATAATTGATTTAAAATATATAATATGCGGCAGAGTGTATGTGGGCTGTGATGAGCAGTAAGTAGTTGAACCCACCTCTCCTTGGCGGCCTCCACCACTGCATAGATCTAACGAATCTATCTTTTTGTGGATTAAAGAGTATATTATATGGCTAAGTAGCTTCTATCTATTATAATATAATATTATTATTACCCACTATTTTATTTCAAGAATGATTAAGCACTTTATAAATATAACAAAAACATGAAAAATTTATGACAAAAAACAACTACATCGCGTGCAGCGCGTATAAATACTGCTTTATTTGGTAAAACAATACCTTTTAGTACTGGATTTGTACTCTTTAATTTTTTCTCTTCAGCTTCTATATTGAATTCGTCAGCCAAAACTTCAAGAGATCTTTTAGGAAGAAAGCCTGCAGTTATCTATGCCAACGCTGATGAAGATAAAGTTACTATATTGGCAGATAATCGTAAAAAAGCAGGTGTATATTTTTGGATAAATAAAATAAATGGAAATACTTATGTCGGTAGTTCCACAAATATAAGCGTTAGAATGTATACTTATTACAGTCTACGTTCTTTAGCTAAGAGTAATAGACCTATAGATAGAGCACTTTTAAAATATGGTTTCTCAAATTTTACATTGGAAATATTAGAATATTGTTCTAAAGAAGATGCAGTAAAGAGAGAACAATATTATATGGATATTCTTATTCCGGAATATAATGTTGCGGAAAAAGCAGGATCAACTTTAGGTTACAAACATACACCAGAATCTCTGGCAAAAATGAGAGATTTTGTGTTAAGTGATGAAGTTAGACAGAAAAAAGCTCTTTCTACCGTGAATGCTACAGCTGCCAGAAGAATGTCTATTATAGTTGAGAATATAAATACTAAAGAGAAATTTGAATATATTAGTTTAACTGAAGCTGGTAAAGCATTAGGAGTATCAAAAGCTGCTGTCAGCCAAGCACTTTTAAATAAAAGACTTATAAAAAAAACATATTCTATTACAAAAAAGCTTATAACATAAAAAAAACATAAACTATATTATCCGTTAAATGGATAGTTTAATAACTTTATATCTACTATGCATATAAAAATATATTAAACTGTTTAGGGAGAAAGTTCTCAGCTCAGCCTATAAATTTATTAAGGGCTAAAGAGAAAAATCTGTATCGTTGTAAAGATATCCGAAGAATTGTGGTAAGTTAGTGAAAGACAATACTGACTAGGATAGCTGGTTTTCCGCGAAACCTATATAAGTAGGTAATTCAAGTAACATCTTAGCAGGTACAGAACTGTGATCTCAGGCAAAATTGTATTATCTTAGATTTATAGGATAATAGTTTTGCATACATCGGGGGATCGTGAAGATTTTATCGGTGAGTATTTGCTCTCGGAAGGGCAAAGATGAATATTGAATAATCAGACATAGTACGATAAGGTTGTATAGGCTTGAGTAACCTATATAAAGCAGCCTACTAGTGGAAGTGAACCTTCTGCTATAAATCCTCAAATTGACGGGAAAGCCCTAAAGGGATTTCAACCAAACAAGAGTGGTAACACATCTTGTGGCACAGGTAATGACTCGTGGTATGGTAAAATCGAAATCTATATACGAAAGGAAATGGGTAATCCGCAGCCAAGCACCTAATTAAAATATATTTAAATTAGTTTATAGGTGTGCAGTTCATCGACTAGATGTGGATTGGCATCATATTTATATTATTGATATGGTGCTTAAGATATAGTCAAGCCTCACTCGAAAGGGTGCAATGGCAATAAAGTAATTTTTTTTATAAAATGTTTTAACACCTAAAGTCGACTCTTGTATAAGACTTAATACCGACAAGCGACTACCTTTCGAAGGGGAATCATAGGGAGGGCTGACACCCCAGACCCATTTGATGTTAATAGGGTTAAGATACTGCAAGATGCGATGTCAATCAGCTTGTCAATAGTTTTCATGTAAAGTTATAACTTTATATGTTAACCGGGTAGTTGACCGGACCTAGCCGAGCAACCCTTTTATTAAAGGAGAGGGTGAGCCGGTAATGAACATCAGAGTAGTAGTTACCTGTAACTACAACGGTAATACCTCTATTTAATTATTAGAGATGGTAAATAAATAAGTATTATCTAAGTGTAGGGAGTCTATCAATCTGTTAGTAGTTGTGGAGACACTAGTAATCCGAGAAGTGAGCTTGATATTTAGTATCATGACCCACGGAGGTATACCTTAGGGGTAATATTCTGAAGTAAACTAGTATTATATCTTTCACAAGAAGGTAGAGGCTGTAGTGCTCCATACGACGCTCATCAAGTTAACAGCGTCGGTAAGGACCTATGGCTGAGATCCCGAGAGTGATAAAAGGCCATTATCGGTTCAAAATACGGAATTCATATTAAACATATACGAATAGAATACAGAGGAAATAGGATCATCTAAGGAGACCGACACTAAGCTGTCGACATTTCAATATTTATTAATAATTAATCCGTCACTATGAATAATAACAACAATGATTTAAATGTAACTTCAACAGATATAAAATTAGTCTCTCCAGTTAAAAGTTATGGAAATGCAGAATTATTAAAAAATGAGGTATTAAAAGACAATAGGTATAAATCAGGTGTTTACCGTTGGGTAAATAATTTGAATGGTAAAACATATGTAGGTAGTGGGGTAAATTTAGCAAAAAGATTAGGAAGTTATTATAATAAAAATGAATTAAATAGAAACCCTAGACCTATAAAAGATGCTTTACTAAAATATGGTCACAATAATTTTACATTGGAGATTTTAGAGTATTGTCCAAAAACTGAACTACTTGAGAGAGAACAATTTTATTTAGATTTATTGGTTCCGGACTATAATATATTAAAGTACGCGTATTCTTTATTTGGTTTTAAGCATAGCCAGGAGAGTATAGAAAAGTTAAAAGCTAAAATTATATCTCCTGAGCATAAAGAATTATTATCTTCAATACATAAGGGAAAATTTGTTAGTGAAGAAACCAGAAAAAAACTGGCCACTGCAACTGCAAGCTATAGAAAAAATAATCCTTTAACCCCTGAGGCCTTAGATAATATAAGGGCTAAAACTTTAGCACGTGAAGGAGTATCTGTTTCGGTTTTAAATACTCAAACTAATGAGATAAAAGAATTTACAAACCAAACTGAAGCAGGTGAATTTTTAGGTGTAACTAGACAAGCAATTTATAATGCAATTAAAAGAGGTGCACCTATCAATGGGATATTTGTTATATCAAAAATATAACAATATAAAAAAAATATTAAAGACTATCCCCAAAAAAAAATCCAATATATTATTTTTGGGGAGGTACACTACCCGGCTTTGCCGGAGTAGGCTGTGTCAATAAATTTACGAATATATAAAAAAAATTACTTTAGTTTCAGCTAATTACTGAAACCAGGTATAAACCTGTTGTCTAAATGGATAGTTATAGAAAAATATGATCTTTAACTATTTAGGGAGAAGTACCTTTACTCTGCCTAACAAATGTTGGGCTAAAAAGGTAGATCTGTGTATGTCTAAAGGGAAACAGCCCAGAACAAGTGTTTAAGGTTCCAAAATTATTGTTAAGTGAAATTAAGGAAGTATTTTTCAAATACAACCAGGAAATAGGCTTAGAAGCGGCCATTTTTTGAAGACCTACCGGATGATGTGGGATATCATCTATGTGGGAGAAACTATCAAATTCCGGGGACCTCCTAAAGCTTCTGATACCAAGCTATATTTTAATGAATATAAGTGGATGAATTAATCACTCATACATGGTAATAAGTCAGAAGATATCTGAAAAGATAATGGGCAATCGCGGATCTAAATCAGATTTTAAATCCAATCATAAGGTTCGTCTTATGTTAAAATCTGTAAAAGAGCAACGAGTAGACGGTAGTTGATACAAGATAATGCTAAATTATCTTGTATTTAAGGTGTACTCTAATGAGTTTAGAAATAAACTCTCTAATCAGAATCCCTTCTTAGCAAATAATAAACATGTAGTAAATACCGGATACAAAGGAGGTGTTTCTTTATATTTAACAAGAAAACTAAAATTAGTTAATAAGTTAGCTAAAGGTTCAAACTTTACTAATCGTTTAAATTTTAGTACTACATCACAGATAACAAAATTATCTGGTTGATGAGTAACTGGGTTTGTAGATGCTGAAGGTTGTTTCCGTATTTCTATTATTAAAAATAAGAATTACAAGGGCAATCCTTGATCTCCCTCTCTTTATAGTGGAAATAATGGATTAGGTAATACTATGCCCCTATCTGTTAGACTTTATTTCCAAATAGGGTTGCACTTAAAAGATGAAAAGATTCTAAAATTAATTCAATCCACATTAGGGGTTGGAAAAATTTATAGATCTAAAACTCGGCTAGATTCTGTTGAATTACAGGTATCCTCTTTTAAGGATATGTCTGCTATTATAAAATTTTTTGATAAATATCCTCTAATTACTCAAAAATGGGCTGATTATTTACTCTTCAAAAAAGCCTATGAATTAATTCTGAATAAACAGCATCTTACTATTGAAGGTTTAAAAAAATTAGTGGCAATTAAAGCTTTAATTAATAAAGGTCTTCCTGATCAATTAAAAGAAGCGTTCCCTAAACTTGAACCTGTTAATATACAGAGATGTAGAGTTAATAAAGAAATACCTGATCCTAACTGAATTGCTGGATTTGTTAGCGGTGAGGGTAGTTTCATGGTTAGAATGTTTAAATCAGTTAGCCATGTAATAGGTTATCAAGTACAATTAAGATTTCAAATAACTCAACAATCTCGAGATAAATTTTTAATGGAGAGACTTGTTAGTTATTTAGGTTGTGGGTATATCTCTGAACGTGGAGATATTGTAGATTTTCAAGTAACAAATTTTATGGATATAGTTGATAAAATAATTCCGTTTTTTGAAAAGTACCCTATAATTGGAGTTAAATTGGATAATTACAAAGACTTTTGTAAAGCAGCTCAACTTATTAAGGATAAAGAGCACTTGACTGTCGAAGGCTTAGAAAAAATTAGATTATTAAAATCTAATATGAACACACTTAGAGATATTAACTAATGTTAATATTTTTTTTTCCATAGCCTTGTAGACATTTAAAGGTCATACCTCTCCTTGAAATAAAGTGTGCAAATTATTAGATATTAATGAACCTATCTAATTATTTGTAAGTACTAGGGCCCCCATTTTTAAGGTCCCGTGGTAGCCCTCCCGCTTATTTTTTTTATGAAAAAAAATTAGCGCGGGAAGTACTATCTGTTTATTGTTTGTATGATGAATCTGATGGTTATGCGTAACAGAGCACTGGTTCAATTATAAATTAATATACATTAATTTATATAAGTTAAAAGCACCGAAAATATAACGGATCTAAAACAATATACCGACACCTTGTCCATATTTATTAATATTTGTTAATAAAACATCGGATAAATACAATTATTCGATGTTTGTAAAGTATTGTATTTATGGGGTAGCGGAACATTGGGGAAATCTTCGATTTTTACTTTTTAAGTAAAAAAATTAGATAACCCAAGTGAGAATGCTGACATGAGTAACGAAAAAGGGGAATACCCTCGCCTTAAGCTTATGGAATTTCTTTAAAGTAACGGCCTCTAAGTTTACAGACCTGCCCTAAAGGATTAAACGATGAGAAAATCTTCCTTATGTATGACAACCTTAGATAAACTAATTAATTTATTTAATAGATAAGAAGATTATGTATTAACACTGTTAATGCATTTGAAAGTCATGTTAAATGCGCTATTAGTTTATAATATAGAGTCAACTATATTATAATGCTAGACCAGTAAAGCTGGATACTGTCACTGCTTGCTACAGGTCCTTTGATCGTTTCAGGCCTACTGGTTTCTTATTTTTTCGTGCTGAAATTTATAGCAAGTATATTCAGTATATCCTAAGGGAAAGAAACTGTTTAGTTACAAAGGAAGCTAGACAGATGTTAAATGGATTAAAAATTTAGAGTACTAAGCGTTCTGGAAAAAAATATAAGGGTGCCAAATATAATGTTGGCAAAACCGTACCTAGAAACTACCACCAGTAAGCAAGTAGAGAATACGAAGGCGTTTGAGCTAACAATCATTAAGGAACTCGGCAAATTGACTCCGTAACTGCGGGATAAGGAGTGCCATTCTAACTGATTAATATCAGATTTAGAAGAGGAGGCACAGAATGGTGTTGTACGACTGTTTAATTAAAACACAGCACTTTGCGTAAGATGACAAATCGAAGTATAAAGTGTGCCGTCTGCCCGATGATGGATGGTTAACGAATTTATTTAGCTGACTAAAATAGGCTAGGTTTTGAAGGAACCCCCATTCAATGGCGGCCTTATCTATAAGGGTCGGCTTTCCGTATAATAAAAAAAAAATAGGGCCCTTATTAAATCTAGCTATATGCTGAGAGGTCTAATAATTTATTGTTACTTTTTGTTATTATTAGTATTGTATTGTTAAATTCTTTGAGGTAAAGCATCTTTTATTTATTTGGATCTAACTTATTATTGGGTAACTTTTTAATCTAGCATTTAATTGTTAGATACAGTTATCATTAACCTAATTATTTCCCTCTTCCCCGGCGGTGCGGGGAGGTCCCGCGCCGTTGGGGGAGGACCCCCACCGGGGGGACTAGTGTTTTAACAAGACAATATATCCCTATTAGTGCGTAAGACAATTGTCCTGTCTTTCTTTAATGTATTTCATACTACATATTGGATACATTAGGGTGCCTCGAGCGTTATATACGAGTGATCTTAGGTATATTTAGAGGAATATTAGTATTAATTACTTCGAAAAATGTTAAACAACAATTCTAATAATAATAGTTTTAGTAACAATGAGTTACAAACTAATCAGCAGGAAAGAATAAATACCTTAGTTCAGACAGAGAACTACAAATTTTGGCTGGGTGGTTTTGTAGAAGGTGAAGGAACTTTAGTAATTTCTATTACTAAGTCTTCTAAAACCACTAACGGGATTATACTTCAACCTGAATTTAATGTAGCACAACATGAAAATGGGTTGAGTATTCTTTATTCTTTTAAAGCCTTGTTTAACAATCAAGGTAGTGTTCACCGGAAATCCGGATCTGATAAAGTATGGGTTTACTCTTTAAAGGGTATCCAGAATATCAAAGAACTAGTGTTACCTTTTTATCTTTTATATGTACTGCCTTATTCTAGTAAGTACAAATCTAATTTCTATACAAATTTTAGCCAAATTGCTAATACTTTATATGAATGCAGAAAAACAACTATGAGTAAGGAAGTACTTAAAGATTTGGTTAGAGTAGCATATACTCTAAATCCGGATGGTAAAGGTAAACAAAGAAAAAGAGGTCTGGAAGAAATATTAGATATTATTGATTCTAAATAAGGTTTATTATTATCTGAAGGATAGTTTCTACAAATTACTCAGTAAGGGTTTATTATCCTCAGAGACTACACGCTAGACGGTTTATTTGTTTTATGTTTACTAATATATATTATGTAGCTCTTTTTTATGAGAGGTATATTTTATATCTTATATATGAAATGTTTCTATTAAAAGAAAGTCTTATATGTAGACATATACTTAAAAATATAAAGTAACAGAGTCACACCTGTCATGTAATATGTAGTATTCAATTATTAATTCTTTATCTTAACAAAATTAAATAGAATATAATTGTAATATTATTATTTTGGGACTTTGAAGGTAAATAATCATGCCCTTTACCTTTATAAACTGATGATATAGTCCAAACTTCGACTTTATGTCGAGGAAAAGCCTAAGGTAGCGGAATACCTTGGCCGTTAAATGCGGTCTTTGCATGAATGATAAAACGATACAACAGCTGTCTCAATGATTGGCTCAGTGAAATTGAAATAGCAGTGAAGATGCTGCTTACCTCTAGTTAGACGAGAGTGCGACTAGAAAAGTGCTTAATAGCAATGTGGTGAGAACCCACCAAATAACCCATCATTTGAGCTCATACGGCATGCATTTGAAGTAATTCTTTTGTGTGAAGCCCGTTAAATTAACAGTTTATGACTGTCCAACCTACCTTTCTATACTCGAGTACATAGGAAGATAACTAGGTTGGTGAGCTAGATTACTAAGGATAGTAAACACGAATCCACGTTTGAAGCGTATATACTAGGTTTTGAGAAAAATATTTGTTGATTGTAGAAAAGAGTTCTCGTTCTTTTCTTTATGGGTCTAATATCAACATACGTATAGTGGGATCCTAAGGTAATCATTAAGGTGTTATTAAGTAAACTAGGTAAGCCCAATGTTACCCATCTAATTATCTTTTTTCTACTGCGCTGATCTTTTTCTTTATAATATAAAGAAAAAGAAATTAAAAAGATTAATTTAGGTGGAAGTTCAGTCGTGAGGCTGAATATATAATAGTGGGTAAAGGATGTTCTAAAAAGCGAATGCCTTGCGGTAATAGCGAGGATAGGATCGATATTGATCTAATTCGAAAGAATGCAGACTTAGAACAGGCGTTAATAATTTATACACACATTTAAAGGTAACTACATATGTAGTTATGAACTTTTTTCTCCGCTAGCGGAGCCAGGAACACATATTTATTTCTTATTTGTTGGATTTTCTTTTATTGGTAGTGTGCATCTTTAACAATAAGATATTTAGAAGTACTTTTAACAGAAAAGCTGAGGTGTACCGCGTAACCTTGCGAGGGTTACTAGCATAAAGCTTATACACTGGTAAGAGATGTCCCAGTTAATTGCTTAGCTGTTCGTATGAGGAGAGTCAAAGGATTTAGCTCATAAGGATGGTCTTTATAGTGCTCAATATTTAAGATTAGTGGTTAACCTCTCCTTTGATGAAAAGGAACTATAAACACTTTATGGGGAAAGGTGAAAACTGGGGATACATAAAACTTATAGGGAGGAAATAGTAGTACAACAGTGGAGTAATTAGGAGTATTATAAATATCTAATTTTGTCCCTTTTTTTTAATTAATACAGAAAACATGAAAACATTAAAAAATATAAATTTATTAATTTCTACTGGTCTTAAATTGGCTAAATGCCAAAACATCTCAATCAGAACAAAATTAGTGAGAGAGTACTCTACACTATGTTCAATTAAAAAACAGGATTTCAAATCCTGTTTGCCTTCAAATATTAACCTAGCCCCTTGGTGGGTTACAGGTATAATAGACTCTGAAGGTAATTTTTCTATTTTTACGCAAAAAACTAATAGTGGGCATAAAATTTCTTTGGCTTTTAAAGTAACTCTTCCTTCCGGTAAAGAACACTCTTTACATTCGGTTGGATTAGTACACAAATCTAGTCAGGTATTTGGTTTTAATAGGGTTCTGTCCAAAAGATTTATTTCAACTGGTTCTGGCAATAATTCAAATAGATTAAAGCCAGTAGCTTATTATCCTAACGTAGATATACTTAAAAATGAAATCCTTAAAGATAATAGAGGGAAATCGGGTGTATATCGTTGAACAAACTTGGAAAATAATAAATCCTATGTGGGTTCTAGTACTGCTCTTTATGGTAGATTTGTTCACTATTTTAATCATAAAAAAATTACTATAGGAAAAGATTCTAATTTGGCAATTTGTAAAGCAATATTAAAGTATGGCTATTCTTCTTTTAGTTTAGAAATTCTTGAATATTGTGAAAAAGAAAATGTTCTGGCTAGAGAACAATATTATTTAGACCTTCTACAACCAGAATATAATATATTAAAGATAGCTGGGTCTCCTGCAGGATACAAACACACAGATGCTGCACGTGCAAAAATGAGAGGAAAAAGAGTTTACAGTGAAGAACATATTACCAAATTAAAGGAGCGAGCTCTTATTAATTCCGTAGCCAAACGTATAAAAGTTGAGGTATATGATAGTAAAGAAAATGTTACTACTATGTATGACTCTTTATCCGAAGCAGCTAAAGTTTTAGATTGCTGTATTAACGGTATGATCTATTATGAGAAAACAAAAGCAGAGTATCTAAAAAAAAAAGGTGAAATAAAACTTTTCAAAAAAAGATATATTGTCACTATTTTTAGAGGTGTTTAAGGTCTATTTAATTTTTTATCTAGCATTTGTGTTTTAGATTTGCAGAAATATTTTGGCTGTGGTAATATTTATTTTGATAATAAAAAAGAAAATGCTTATAAATTTAGCATTAATAAAATAGAGGATATAATAAACAATGTTATACCTCATTTAGATAAGTATTCTTTATTGACATCTAAACATCTAGATTATCTAGATTTTAAAAAAGTAGCTTTACTTATGAAAGATAAACGTCATCTTAATAAAGAAGTTATGGATAATATTCTATTAATTAAAAATAATATGAATAGCTTGCGTTCTTTTGAGGAAAGATGATATCATCTTAAAAAATCTGAACCTATAAAATTAAACAATGAATGAGTTCAAGCGTTCATTGATGGGGAAGGTAGTTTTCAATTTGGTATTGCTAATACAATGAGTAGAGGAAAACCTTATACAGCGTTAACCCCTACTCTAGAAATAGCACAAAGTAATCATGATGTAAGTATCCTGAATGCTTTTATTCAATTCTTTGGTTGTGGTTATTTAAAACCTAAATATGATATAAATGATATAGAGGCCGCAAAAAGTTCTCGTATTGTTAATAGATTTGTTGTTAATCAACATTCTGTTGTAACAGAATTTTTTGATAAGTATCCGTTATTAACACGAAAATATTTAGATTATTTAGATTGAAAAAAATTAATTAAACTAAAGGCTGAAAGAGCACAGGATACTCCTGAAGGATTACAAAAAATGAAAGATATTAAAGCTTCTATGAATAAAGGTAGAAGTTAATTATTATCTTTTTTCTATCGCTCCTTTTTTTTTGCAGCAGCAATTCTTATATATAGAAGGTGGTTTTTATTGGTTTATTGTTATTGGTTTCTTTTTATTGGTTTAATTATAATTAAACTTTAAATATGTGTATAAATTTAATGCTCGAGCCGTATGCGATGAAAGTTGCACGTACGGTTCCACGAGGGGGAAGTTTTAGTAATAAAACAACCTATCTCTACAGACCCTATGCAGCTTTACTGTTGCTAGTAATTAGGTATGATTGAACAAGTTGTAGTGTATAAGGTAGCCGAGGAGATACAATTGAAACACCTTTACTTAGTTTATCATACCGGTAGAATATTCTTTATGAAATTCGGTATTTCGTTATACTGAGAAGGCCGGCGCATCCCGAACCTTCTTATGTATACAAGCATAGATGATTAAGGTGGTGTAATACTATACTTTATCTATGCTTGTGAGAGAAGAGTAAAGTAGTAAGAATAAGTCTACATTAATAATCCATAAAGGAAAAGGGGATATTTAACAAATAGCCCGGGAAACAGTTGCTAGTGGACGGTTTATGCGGGGCACAGATCCCATAAAAAGTACCTGGGTATATCCAAAGTTAATTTTGTAAAATTGCATATTGCAATAGAATATATATGTCATGTTATTTTTAACATGACATATATATATTCTATATTTATTTTGTTATTAGTTATATATATAACTAATTCAGTTATTTTTCTATTGAGTTAGAACTATATTTTTTAATCTAAGTAAGATTTTTACTATATGGGAAATAGATGTAAAAAAAACGTTAATTAAATTTATTAATAATGTTTTTAGTTGTTATATTTGTATGCTTTGGTTTATAACCGAAGATATTTTTATAATGATATTGATATTTACTTCAAAAGTTTAATGGCTTAATCTTGCTTTACTGTTTGACTTACACGTCTTTCAGTCGCATAAGCGGGGCATAAGATCGCAAGACGCAGAAAGGAAAGGTCTTGTATTATTGAAAAAGCTACGCTAGGGATTACAAAAAACTGTTAGTCCTCCTACAATGAATAATTGTAAGGTAATAAAGAGGATAAATTTTAAGAAATACTATTAATTTTAATGAATATTATATAGTTAACTTGAAGCGTAACTTATATTTGATTATTAAATGATTAAAATTTAAATATAAGGACGTTCAACGACTAGAAGGTAATTATTTATTACAAGAATCCTTCCATGAAAATCCTCCGTATAATTTTCAAGCTTAAATAAATAAATTTATATTTATACAAATAGGTTGATTCATTGAAGAAATTATTAGCCTGTATTTTTTTGTTAAAGTAATAAAAAAATTTTTTTATTAAGGGATGTTAAAGTATATAATAACGTTCTTATATATTGTTTCTGGAGTTTAAAGAAAACCAATTATAAATTACGGATAATGTATCCAACACTAGTCCCCCCTCTCTCTCTGTAAGAGAGAGGGGACTAGTAATAGTGAAAAAAAAAATTATTTTACAACGAAATTATGATGAATATTGTAGTTAATACTAATATTAATATAAATAATAAAGTAAGGTTTCATTCTACTGTTACAAATAAGATTAGCAAGTCTCAGGTATTAGGGTTAGGACCTAATAGCAAATTGTTAAAACAATATAAGGATTCGCTAGGTAGTTTGTCACAGATTGAAAAGGAAGCAGCAGTTGGACTTATGTTAGGTGATGCTAGCTTGCAGACTCAAAATAAAGGTAAAACTTTTAGAATGAAATTTGAGTGAAATAAGTAAACATAAAGTTTATTTACATCATGTTTTCAGTGTGTTTGATAGATGGGTTTTATCGAAACTACATGAAAAGCTTAGATTAAGCCCTTCAGGTAATGAAGTTCTTAATTGAGGATTTCAAACTTTAAGTCATGAAGCCTTTAATTATTTAGTTCAATTATTTTTATATAATTAGAATAAGAAAATTATTACTCCAGATTTGATTAAAGATCATTTAACACCTATCAAAAAAAACTAATAATTTTTTATTAAATTTTTTTTAGTCTCGGGCGCCACAAGACGGCTAAGACCTTTCTCTCTCTCTACGAGAGTAGAGGTGGTGTATTTTAAATAATATTTATTTTTTATCTTTGTATGCATACTACTATTTTATTAGAAAATTTAAGCTTTAACTCTCATGTTTCAACAACAAATATAGGATTATATATTACAATAGGAGTAAATATAATTTTTCTTTTATAGCATTAGTTACTAATTACAATAAAGTTATATCTAATAACAGATCAGTAGTATGTAATATAGATGTTATAATAGGACAGATGTATTTACCTATTATATACGCATTATTTGTTTTTATTTTGGTAAATAATTTAATAAGCATGCTACCGTACATTTATAATTGAATGAGTAGTAATTATATGCTTCACAGTTTTGCTTCTTCAACAAGCCAAAACTATTCCTGCTCTTTTTCAACCTTAATCGATATTACGATTTATATGTCTTCAGTTTTACCTGTAGTAGTTTATCCCGGGGGGGTTTGGGGTCCCCACAGGTCCCTGCGCGCTGCGCGCGCGGGACTAATTCAGATGTTAATAAAGAAAACATTATTGATGAAAACAGAAACAAATCAGGTGTTTCTAGATGAACTAATTTAGTAACTGGAGAAACATATGTTGGAAGTAGTGTAGATCTGGCTAGAAGATTAAGATATTATTTCAATTATAATTCTCTTACAAAGAATAATATGAGAATAAGTAAAGCGATT
Organism: Neoscytalidium dimidiatum; assembly: GCA_037367355.1. Classification (NCBI taxonomy): domain Eukaryota; kingdom Fungi; phylum Ascomycota; class Dothideomycetes; order Botryosphaeriales; family Botryosphaeriaceae; genus Neoscytalidium; species Neoscytalidium dimidiatum. Next base: position 263,119 of record JAVSCG010000040.1, on the reverse strand, counting down.
TTAAAATACGGATATTCCCAATTTAAATTCGAAATTCTTGAATATTGTGAGCCGAATAAGGCTGTTGAAAGAGAACAGTACTATCTAGATCTTCTTAAACCAGAGTACAATATTTTAAAGATTGCTGGCTCAACTTTAGGTTATACTCATACAGAAGAGACTTTGGCTAAATTTAAAGCTTGGGTATTTACACCTGAACAAATAGCTTTAGTTAAAGAAAATCTTGCTAAATGAGCTAATAGTGAAGAACAGAGAATGGCAGCTAGAAAACGTATGCTTGCCCCTTTTGGGGACTAGCATTAAATAAAAAAAGTTGGCCCCCTTTGGGGTATCAAGGTAGAGGTTACAGACGAAAGAACAAACACTACCGTAACCTATTCTTCATTACGTAATGCAGCTGAAGCTTTAAATAGTGATATTAAAGCACTAAAGTATAACGAAAAGGTGCAAAAAGAGAAAGGTGTAGTTAAATTATTTAAGAAGTATTACATAGTAAAGATACTTCGTAATTAAGTCTTTTTGTTTCAATAAGTTCGGCTCTCCAGGCGATGATGGAGGTAAATTGGATTATAATAAAAACTCTAAAAATAAGAGTATTGTACTTATTACTCAGAGTTTTAAAGAGTCTGAAGTATCTACCATGGCGGATCAGTTAGGGGCTAAATTTGGTCTACAGGTGGAGGTTTGTTCTAATAAAAGTAAAAAGGTTATAGTTATTAAATTTGATAGCTATCCTACTTTTTTTTATCTTTAATAGATATTATACCTAAAATGAGATTTAAGTTACCTTAACTTTATTATTTCTATCCCCTGATAATAAAGGGGATTTCCTTAGAAATTCTTAAGGGGATTTCCGCAGGAAATAGAAAAAAAAATATATAAAATATAAAGTCATATAAAATCTATAATTTAATTAGATAAAAATTTTTAAGTTTGAAGTATTACGAAGACATAGTCTGAACCTCTTTGTGAAAAGAGGAATAAAGGATAAACCTTTATTTTAACATAAATTGAACAGGCTAATTGCGCCAGAGAGTACAAATTGAGTGCGCAGTTTGGCACCTTGAAAAAAAAAATAATTTTTTTATTCACAATAGATAGTGTATTTTAAATAAAATTTCTTTAGTAGCTACTTAAATGAAAAACTTAATCAAATTTGATTATAATATAAGAGATATGTTAATTGGTTGTTTATTAGGTGATGCTCATATTGGAGTATCTGGAGGTGATAAAGCATTTATTACTTTTGAACAAACTACTAAGCACGAGGATTATATTATGTTTATATACCAAACATTGAAAAATGCAGGTGTAGGTTTACATGATATTAAGTATTACTCTTTCCCTAATTTTTTTTTGGGAGAAAAAAAATGAGGGAAGGTCCCTTCAGGGGCCTGACCAAAGGGACAGTCCCCTTCGGGACTAGAAAAGATTCTAGATATAATAGTGTTAATGGCTCTATTTATTTTAAGACTCATAATTCTGAGTTACTTTTTCCTTTAGCTAGTATGTTTTTATCAAATGGTAATAAAGTATTACCTTTAGGTTTACAACAATAGTTAACTCCGAGAGCATTAGCTTTCTGGATTTGTGATGACGGTCAATTAGTTAAAAGAGGAGGTATTACTCTATGTACAGATAACTATACTTTAGCTGAAGTTGAATTATTAATTCAAATATTAGCTAATCTTTATAATGCTAAATGTTCTATCCATTATAAAAAGGGTAGAGCTGATAGATTGTATCATAGAATCTAGCCCCCCCCCACGGGGGGCGTGGATTCCTCCCTCCTCCGGAGGGACGATTCTACATAGGTAAAAACTCTTTTGATAACATTAAGCTGTTAATTACACAATATGTTCATTCATCTTTTCTTTATAAATTACACAAAAATATGTAAATTAATAGACTTCTTATATATAAAAAAACTAAATATTGTGACATCGGGGATTTCTTATAGCAATATAAGATTAGAAGTAGGCTATATGCTGGAACTTGCCATGACTAAGTCATGGTTACAATCAGCAGGGAAGTTTAAGTTTTATAAACACCCTCAACGACTAAACGCCTACATCCAGAATAATATTCTACTCTCGAATACTGGATGAAGATATAGTCTAAATCTTAGGGATACTTAAGGATTAATAATTTAGCGATGTCGGCTTAGCTCATCCACATGAATGCAGGAATCATGAAGGGTACGACTGTTCGTCGATTAAAGAGCTACACGAGCTGGGTTATTTTTAGCCCATAATTTCTACTTTATATTAGTAGTTATTTAAATTGGGTGAATTGCAAGAACAACGTGCTGATTGTACGCCTACTTGCAGCGAAGATTTACTTAGATATTTAAGTAAATAACGTTCAACGACTAAAGGTTTAACCTTAATAAGTGCCCAATGCAATCTATAATATATATATATTATTTAGCTTATAATTTAATTTCTCTCGTTGCGTCAATATTTTACTCAAGTATGTTTTAGATACTTGTAAGAGTGATGGACTGCTTTTAAAGAGCGATAGTCACTACATTAATATAATAATTAAATAGTATTTAATATTATATAGACTAGATTCACAATATATGAAAATATATTATAGTCATTATTAATTAAAACCCATGACAAGAACAACAATTATTAGATTTTTAAATTCACTTAATAAACTTGAAGATTATGTTAGAAGTTACCGTAGTAAGGCTACATTACCAAAATACTTACATGAAGTACTCATTGGATTACTTTTAAGTGACGGTAGCTTGGAAAGATCAAGTATAACTAGTGCAGCCCGTCTGTCTGTTATATTTGGACTTAAACATGCATCTTATCTTTTACATTTATATAATCTATTTGAGCCTTATATAGGTTCTAGTCCTGATGTGACTAGTCCCGCATTATAAAGGGCCTGTCCCGGAGGGACCTTACCGGTCCCACCGGTAAAGTGTTTATAATAAAAAAACTTCCCCTATCGGGGAGGTCCCTTCAGTGGCCTTCCCAAAAGGGGGAAGTCCCCTTCGGGACTAAAAGTAATAATATGATTATTAAATTTAAAACACAAAGTTTACCTTTATTTGTGTATTATTATAATATGTTTTATAAATTAAACTCAGGAAAATTTGTTAAATGTATACCTGTCAATATAGAAGAGTTAATTACTCCAGTAGGTTTAGCTCATCTTATTATGGGGGATGGAAACATTAAACTTCCAGACCATATTATTAGAATTTATACCAATAGTTTCACTAAAGAAGAAGTTTAAAGACTTGCTTCCGCTATTAATTCTAAATTAAATATCTTGATTCGTGCTGTTCATGACAGAAGTGATCAATATATGCTAGTAATAGGTAAAGATCAACTTACGAAAATAAGAGATCTTGTTTTACCTCATATGCACCCTTTTATGTACTACAAATTAGGTGTGGTACAATCTGATACAGATTCTTTTGATTATTGTAAAATAAAAGGTCTAATTTAATATATGCTTGTAGAATAGTAAATAGTTAACATATTATTGTTTCTATACCATTCTATGGCATTTCGTAATATTTTCTTATTTTCTCTTTAATAAATTATAATAGCTAAATAATAATAATGATTGTAAGACATAGTCTGAACAACAGCGAAATCTGTTGAAGATTAGACTAACTCTAATCCTATAACAAATTGTAAATACGTCGTGAGACAGTATGGTTTCTATCTTCTAGAGGAAATTAGAGTAAAATAAGGATAGCCCCTTCGTACGAAAGGAGTTGGGTATGTTAACCTCTGGTTTACCTGTTGTTTATACGCTTAATATTAGTCATTGGCTTTTGCCTGATCTTTCTTTCTGAAAGAAAGAAAGAAAATTGAAAAAAAAAATAATCTGATTAATCAGATTATGGGTATTGCTTTTACTCAAGTATATATTTATAGTATAGGCATGGCAGGAAAGCTATGTTAGTTAAAGATAAGTGCTGAATGCATATAGGCACGAAACTTACCTTAGGATACTCTTAAATATATGTAGTGGAATACTACGAATATTACTTTTTAAGTATTTATAGGCTTTAGCTGAAAGAGTTTTAATTCTTTTAGGTATAAAGTACTAATATTATTATTAACTAAATAACATACTTATCGAAAATATCATTTTATGCGGATTGATGTAATAGTAACATAACTGGTTCATGCCCAGTATATAGAGGTGCAAATCCTTTGTCCGCATTATTTCTACGTGCGATAGAATATATAAATTTTAAACATGCCTGGTTTGCATAATAGTAATGCACCCGTTTTGTAATCGGAAGATATGAGTGCAAATCTCGTACTGGGCTTATACATAATATTTGCAAGATTAAAAAAAATATCTGGATTATGTTTTAAGGCTATAGCTTAATAGGTAAAGCAAGCTGCTCATGATAGCTCAGATAAGTGTTCAACTCACTTTGGCCTTACATTAGTATAATTTCTTTATTTTTCATATAAAAATTCTTTTTTTTATTGCATTATATAATTTCGAATTTTCGTATTTGTTAGTAACAAAAAAATAAAGCCTATAGGTACCTCATCTTTATATTAAATATTTATCTATATGTTGTATAATTTAGTGTAAACACTCATTTTATAGGTGGTAAATATATATATTGTAAAGGATATACAATTTTTTTTAGTTGTTGTAAAAAAAAGTAATTTGTAAGGTTAGTATTTACTGATTTTTTTATTTTTTTTTTTCAAATTACTAGTATTTCTGCTAAGAGTGAGGGTCTATATACTATACCTCTTCATTAATGAAATGAGGGAGGTAGGTGCGTATAAATAAAAAATTTAGATGTTGGAGCTAAAATCACTTATATTTTTACTTATTATTTATTATAAATATAGTTTAAACCTTCGTGTATATACGTAAAGTTTAAAAAAATTTTATACATCTTTACAACAAAGACGAAATTATTATACATAATTGTAAATAAATATTTATAGTTATATATTAATCCGAGGGCTAAAATTGGTAGACTTTATACCATATAATAAAAATAAATATTTTTTTTTATCTATTGATTTTTTTTATTAATTAATTATAGGAGTGCTTTATTATATTTTTATAGTCTTAATTATTTATTTACTTTTTTAATTAGTTTTATTGAATTTTTTTTTAAGTCATTTATATATATATAAATGATGGGGAAAGAAAATTGAAGAGGAAGATAGAGTATAGCGATTGATCCTATCTGGAAGTAACTTTCCAAACTATGCTCAGTTAACCCTACCGGATATAGATAGTACGTCTTTTTGTGGCATCCGGGATAATTAGTTTACTTTCATATTTTGTGATTGTGTATGAAACTAAGTTTTATAGTCTTCAGCTTTATTTTTGATTAAATCCAAGTGCTGGAATGGTAGACTTCTCTCTCGTCTAGTTCATCTTTGTAATTTTGTAATTCAACTGTATATATGTTCAAACATATGGAGTATGTTATTAGTAATTACCTTTATAGATCTTTACGCTTATGAGTATTGATATCTACCTTTCCTTTATTAAATATTAGAGAATATGAGTAGTTGCTTCTTATATATAATAGAGTATAAATATTATATTTATTTACTACTATATAGAACCTGAGTGCTGAAATTGGAATACAGGGAAAATTTAAGCTTTTCTGAGTCACACTCGTGGGTGTTCAAGTCACCCCTCAGGTATATAGCTAATGATATGTATTCAACATATATTAGTTATATTTCTTTACGGGATTAAATTATTCTTTTTTAATTAAATAAAAAAATGTATTATTGTACCTCGCGGATATGCGAGGTGTTACTAGAGACTATATGTTTTTTATATATTGATTATTTGGTGTTATTATTTAACTATTTTTAATTACTTATATATATATTTTTTTCTTTCTAAATGTTAATAGATATAATTATCTATTAGTTAATTACCATATGTTGATAAAAATTCTTTTTCCCTCGCTACGTGCTATGTAAGAGGATTTATTTATAAATCCTTTCTACACCTTTTTGTTGCAGTAAATATAATATTAAAAATATATTAAAATATTAACAGCCTTATGTTCTCAATATATGAATCTTTAAGGTAGTAATAGACTAGTTTTTATTACTATCTGTCTTCCACTCATTTTTTATAAAATAAAAGATTACAGAGAGGGCAGATAACCATACCTTTAATTTTTAACATCATAATATAATATAATATAGTCTAGTGGGCATTAACTATTTATTTCTATATAACAATCATGAAAATTACAGCCATTAAAACTTATAAAAATTCTGACACAGAAAAAAAAAATATATTAAAAGATAATCTCGGTAAAACAGGTATTTATAGATGAACTAATCTATCTACAGGTAAAACTTATGTAGGTTCTGCTTTAGATTTGAATAGAAGATTAAAAAGTTATTATAATTTATCTTATTTAGAAAGAGAGATTAAAAAGAATAATAGTTTAATATATAGAGCTATTATAAAGTATGGGTATTCTAATTTCAAATTAGAAATCTTAGAATATTGTAATACAGATCTTCTTTTAAAAAGAGAACAATATTATTTAGATTTATTAAACCCTGAGTATAATATATTAAAGACTGCAGGGTCTCTGGCCGGATTTAAACACAGTGAAGCTTCTAAGGAACTTATGAAAATAGCGCATCTAGGGCGTAAGCTTTCTAATGAAACTAAGCTTAAACTAGTTGAAATAAATCCTGATTCTCAATCTACTATTATAAAAAATAATAAAACAGGTGAAATTCTGCTATTTCCATCTATTAGAAAAGCTGCAGACCATGTTGGTATTCATCATAGTTATTTGGCTAAACAAATTATTAAAAATAAGTTTTACCTAGGTAAAGGGTTTACTGTTCACGCCTCTAACATAAATCATGATGAGATTATAAATAGTGAATTGTATAAAAAAGCACTAAATGTTCAACTGTCTAACTCTAAACATACAGAAGAGTCCAAAGAGCGTATACGTCTTGCCAATATAGGACGTAAGCTTTCAGATAGAACTAAACAAAAATTATCTACTAATAGTTCTAATGCTAAACCTGTTCTTGTAACAAACAATGACACCAAGTATACTTTAGAATTCCCTTCCGTAACATTAGCAGCCAAACATTTGGATGTAGATGTGTCTTTTCTTAGTAAGTGTATAAAAAATGGTAAGTCGTATAAAGGACATACTATAGTAAGAAAAAATGATTAATTAAATATTAATTTTTGTATTAGTATGTTATCATGCAGAGTTTTTAATCCATGTTAAAGGTTTTAGAGTTATCTATATATTGTTAAATGAACAATAATAATAATTTTATTTCCCTCTTATATTATGGGACAACTATTTAGCTATTAAACATGGTAAAAGGAAGGCATAATGGTATTTGAATTTAATACGGGTAGATGCTTACTAATCACTTCTTATTAATAAAGAAAGTGTGGGTGCGGGTGTAGGGGCACCCACATATTAATACAAAAATAATTTTTCTTTTCTTATTTAAGCTTTTCTGAGTTATTCTCGTGGACGTTCGAGTCGTCCTTTGGATAATAGTGTTTTAAAGTATTTAAAACAGTATAAAGAAGAATATAAATAGGTTAACCTCTTTAGATCTAGTTATATTATAACTCTATATTTTTTTCTATAGATAGAAAAATGCAGAGGGGATGATTTATATGAAATTGTAGTTTAATTTTTTGTCTTTCTTTTTACTGTAGATAATTTATAAGGTATATAGTGAGTTGTTTATACGATGAACAATAGAATAGTACTTTATGTTTTTTTTGTACCAGCCCCCCTCCCCTTATTTTTTATAAAAAAAATAAGGGGAGGGTTTATTGTGTGGTTCAAATCCACACTATAATTTATGCATATTTACTCAAATATACTATTTTTTTTGAGTACAAAACATGTGTAAAGTAATTATGAGAAATTTTAGAAATAATATAGCATTTTTTAGATATTTAAATATTTATATTTGAACAAGACCAGTTCCTGGTCCTTCTTATTTTAATACGGACTCTTTAAAAATGTCCATTTTTAAAGAAAATAAAGAAAACAGGTATTTACAAATGAACTTGCTTAAGCTCAGGTAAAAATTATGCAGGTTTTGCTTTAAATTTATCCAATAAATTTATAAATTATTATAATGTATCATACTTACAAAGAGAAGTATTGAAAAAAATAATAGTCCATTATTAATTTCATTAATAATGGACCACGCTATACGTATGTATAGCTGGTTCCTTAAAAAGAAAATGAAAGGAATGATTTTATCTTCCTTTCCTTTCATTGTTTTTAAGGTGGGGTCCCCCCCCAGCCTTATAAATAAGGCGTGATTTTAAAAAATATAATTTTTTTAAAATTAATATGAAATTTCCATTTTTCAATTATTATTTTCAAATGGTGCGAAGCAGGGACCCATTCTTAAGGTGCCCCACTGGTATGATATATAAAGCACTAATTATGTATGGGTATTCTGATTTCAGATTAGAAATTTTAGAATATTGCGATAAAGTGTTGTTGTTCTGTTCTTAAGTGATAAGAACACTTTTATCTTAATTTGTTAAAGTCAGAGTATAATATTTTAAAAACAGCTGGATCTTTATCTGATTTCAAACAAAATGAAGCTATTGTAGTGAATAACAATGCAGATACTATTTTATCTTTTACATCTGTTAGAAAGGCTGCAAATTATATTGGAGTTCATCATAATATTATTGCTAAATCTATTTCCTGCGGAAATCCTGGTTAAGAGATAGAAAAATTTAATTATTATTTAGGTAAAGGCTTTATTATTCATAAAGCTAATATATTTTATACATAAATAATTAATAGTAAAGCTTATATAGATATTATTAATTCTAAAGATTAATGCTTTAAATATACTGAAGCATTTAAAGAACTTATATGTAATACTAATTTAGATAGTAAACATTTGAAGCAAGGGAAGGGAGAAACTATAAATAATTTATCCATTAATAGTCCTAATTATAAAGCTGTCCTTTTAATTAATAATGATACTAAGGACAGCTTTAGAGTTCTTATTTATAGTATTTGTATCTAAGCACTTAAGTGTAGATGAGTCTTATGTACGTAGTTTATTAGAAATAATAAATCATGTAAAGAACATACTGTAGTTAAAAATAGTGTTTTATATATAAGGTTTAAAGCTCTTTATATTGTGTCAACACATAATAAATAAAAAAAAAAGTTTGGGGGGGGGGCCCCCCCCGTAGGGGTAACATAAAAATAAGAATTAGCTTATTAGGTAGTATTAAAATGTTATTTATATTTAAAGATTCGCTAATTTATCGTCATTTTTCGGATATGAATTATATAATTTAACATTTTTATATTATGTTTATAATAGACCCTATTGTCAAGAGGTTTCTGGGTTATTATTTAATTCAATATTTTTAAATATATAGTATTATAAAAAGACCCTGTCGACAAGTCTGGTTAAGTCATAACTCTTTCACTGTTAGATCCAGGGTTCGAATCCCTGTAGGGTTAATATACTTTTAATTATTAAAAAAAGTTCAGTATTAGTTTTCAAACTAGTTCCGGATTTTTAAGGGCTTGTCTATCCGGTAAAGTTGTTAGAAAGAAATATATTTTTTTTATTTATAATAAGGGGGACCTCGCCTTCGAAAGGGCTAATTGTAGTATATTTTTTAAAAAAATGATAGTTTTTTTAAATTTTTGTAATATTTTTTTTAATGTTAATGACAATGTAATCTAAAAATTTTTTAATTTATAGGTTAGGTTATAGGTATTAATTTGTTAATTATTACTTTATATTTCAAAAACAATATTTTTTATGTATATTTTGAATCATAAATATTTTTATTGTGTATCGAATAAAAATATATAGGAGGATGTAGTTTAATAGGCAGAACAACTGAATGTGGCACAGTAAGTTCCCTGTTCAAGTCAGGGCGTCCTCCCCTCTCTTTATCTCAAAGTGAGAAGGGAGCTATCATTATAGTTTAAACCAAAACAGTTCAATTGGTTAGAACGTTAATTTCATGCATTAAGAATGAGAATTCGAGTTTCTCTTAAGGTCAATACTTTATATATAGATTTTTGTCTTGCTTTTTAAGCTAAAAAAAGTAAACTATCCCTAAGTAGGAGATATGAATAATAACAATTGTAATTATATACTATATATACTATATGATTGTTAACCGTGCTTCTTTATTCCTTTTTAATATTCAATATATTGTGTGATAAAAAACATGTTAATTATATTAATAAAAGATGAAAAACTTATTTGTCCTTGTAAAATGTTATTCTAATGTAGATATCAACAAGCAAGTTATATTTAACGATAATAAAGGCAAATTTGGTACAATATATATGGAAACATAGAAATAATGGTAAAATTTACATAAGTAGTTCTATAATTTTACAAAAACGGTTTTCTCTATATTACAATAGTAATATTTAAAGTATCTTATATCACATGTATAGTGTTATACTAAAAGAAGATTATGCTGCATTTGACTTATACATAGAATATTGTAATCTAAAAGATATTCTTAAAAAAAAGAACACTATTTTGATTTATTATCTCCTCATTATAATATTTTAAAAGTTGCAGATTATTCTGCTGAATGTATACATTCAGAGTCTTATAAAGAACTTTTGCGTAAATCAGCTTTAAACCGTAAGCATTCATAACCCACTATCTCTGCTCTTCTTTTTTTTTTTTTTTAAAGAAATCGGTAAAGTCCCTTCGGGGACTAGATTAAAAATAGTTGAATCATCTATTTTTTAAACACAAGCTATCCTTGTAAAAAAAATATATTAACAGGGGTTTGAACACAGTTCCCTTCTTTAACTAAAGCTTTTAAATCTCTTAATCTTTCTATTTTTTTCTATAAATAAAAGTATAGATAAAGAAATATCTTTTAAAAGATATCAATATTATTACTAAAGTGTCTGGTGTTAGCCTAAATGAATCAATATTATACATATAAAGGAAAAGTTCCCGCGCGCGTGAGCGTGCAGGGAACCTGTGGGGACCCCACCCCAACCCACTTCCCCGACGGGGCGGGGAGGTCCCCCCCTTAAGAATGGGGGGGACTAGGGGGTATAGTCTAATTGGTAAGACAGCGATCTTGCTCATCGTTATTTTAGGTTCGAGTCCTGATATCTCCAATATGTATTATTTATGATGTATAATTAAAATTATAAAATATAAATTTTCTTTCTGTTTTCATTTAAAGTGCTTAAGCTATCCATACACCTTAAATATAAAATGTATAGCATGTTAATCTTATGTTAAGGTTTATAATATCTAAATAATAATGTATAAGAATAAATTTAAGTAGTTGAGTTTTTTTATATGTATACTACTATAAGAATATTTTATTTATATTTTAATGAAATATAAAAATTATTATTTAACAACTTTTCCTACAATTTTTATTAAAAATGAGTAGGGATCTTTAGGTCTTAAAAATTAAATAATTTTATTAATAAAATTATTAATAAAAAGCCCAAGAAGCTCAATTGGTAGAGCGGAACTCTGAAGATGTTTAGGTTATAAGTTCGAATCTTATCTTGGGCATGTAAGTAGGGGGGGTATAATAGATTTACTATTGATCTTTATCCTCCTATCCGCTTTTAGGTTTAATACTTGTTTTTCATAAATTTAAAATCTTATCCTTATGATTAAGTCAATGGGTATGCTGAAATTTGGTAGACAGGTCCCGCTTAGGACGGGATGATATTAACTCATGTAAGTTCAAGTCTTACTACCCATATATCCTACTTTTTGCTATTTACTATGTAAAATTATAACATTATAATTTATATATAGTGAGTTTTTTTAGATGTAAGTATAATTTATTTTTTATTGTAATAATTTATTTATATATACCGAGTACTAAATAAAGAGTATATTAAAAAATTATAAATTTAAGATTAATATCGATCTATAACTCTATTAATGTCACAGATTTATTGTTACCTAAATATTTTAAATGCTCAGCTCTTTATTAATAAAGAGTTTACATTTATAGTGCTTTAATCTAGTTAATTACTACCCTTTCTTTAATAATTATTAAAAAAAAACATTTTTAAACTCTAACGACGGTTCTTAATTTTTGCCTTATCCATCCCATCTTCCCTTATTTTTTTTTCTTGCTCTGCTATAAAAATTAGAGGCGAGGCAGAGGGGGGGCTAATTCTGGTGTCAGTAAGGGCTATTACTTAATATTGCGTAATAATATATGCTTTAAACACTGTTATTGTTAATATTACTTCCACTAAACGTGTACGTTTAGTTGGTACATAAAAAGGTTATAATTTTTATTAAATATTTAAATATATATTTAAATATAACCTTTATAAATTTTTTTATCTTTTAAAAATCTATGATTATATTGTTTATATAATTGACATTAAGTTAATACTCTTACCTTTTAATATTATATTAGTGTTATATTCTGTATTTGCTTTTTAATATATTTATTATAAACACCCTGTATTAAAAATATAAACAATCCGGGGTAGACGAATAGGTAAAGTCATGATTTTTTGGTAGTCATATCTGGGTGTTCGACTCACCCCCCCGGAATTTTATTAACCAGTTTTTAGTAAATAGTATTTTTATTTATTTTTACTAATGAGTATCCTCTTCTTTCTAAATTTTTTAGTTATTACTTTCCTCCTACTTTATTATTTCTTTTCTTTCAAAAAGAAAAAATAATATAGTAAATTAAAGAAGGGATAGATAATTAGAAAAGTATATTATATGAACTTTATGTTGTTGGATAAAATATAAAGGAGGATGTAGTTCAATAGGCAGAACAACTGAATGTGGCACAGTAAGTTCCCTGTTCAAGTCAGGGCGTCCTCCCCTCTTTTATAATTTTAAGCCAGGATAGTTCAATTGGTTAGAACGTTAATTTCATGCATTAAGAATGAGAATTCGAGTTTCTCTCCTGGCTTATAGTTACAATATAAAACATATTTAGTCTTTATAATTGTTTTTTTAAGTAAAGCCTTGAAGGGGTGGGCCATGAAGAATAACAGATAATCTTATTATAAAATATTTATCTTGTTAACCGTGTTTCTTTACTCCTCATTTATTTCACAATAAATTACCATAATTTCATCTTTTTTATCTTCACCTTTTTATCTTCCCCTTTTCATTAATGATTTTCTTTTCTTTATTACATAAAGAAAAGAAAGACAAAAGGTAGAAGGGGGGAGGGAGACCTACATAAATCTAGTCATTTCCAACTAGTCAAGCTAGTATATCTCCTCCTGGTTTCTGTTTTTTTTTAGTCGTTATGTTATAAAAAGGTGGGGAAGATAGAGTAGGAAGAGGATATCTGACCTACAGGGAAAGTTTTTTTAGATAAAAAAAATCAGGTAACGTGAATAAGTAAAAGAAAAACATGTGTCTGTCTTAAAAATTTTAAATGTCTAACATTCAAAGAAGTAATTTCCAAGCACATCCGTTCCATTTAGTGTCACCGTCTCCGTGGCCATTATATTCAAGTATAAGCTTATTAACTCTTACTACTTCAGCTGTTTCAACTTTCCATGGGTTTTCTAATGCTGGATACGTATTAGGTATAGCGCTTGTTACATTAATTTATACTATGTCATTATGATTTCGTGATATAATATCAGAGGGTAGAGTATGATTAAAACGTACTATACTGTCTATTTATAATTTAAATATTGCTAAAGCTATCCCTTTCCCCTCTGGGGAAGGTCCCTTCAGGGGCCTGACCCTAGGGGACAGTCCCTTCGGGACTAGTAATGAAGTAGAAAAAGCTCTAGATAATTATAGAGCTAATAATAAACATTATAAATTATATGCTAATAATAATAATTTAGGTTATTATTTAGCAGGTTTATTAGACTCTAAAAAACTTACTTTATTTAGTTTATATACTATTAAGGAATTATATTTACCTATTACAGTATTTAAGATGAGTACAAGAAAAAAAAGTTCTTATGTACCAAAAAATACTAGTACAGATTTAGTGATTTGAGGGAAAAATCTGTATTCTGGTTTTAATACATTCAGACTTTCTAATGTAGAATTAAACATGTTTAAACTTCCACAATATCAACGTAGTATAATAGTAGGATTATTATTATCTGAAGGTTGACTATCTTATGCTAGTGCTAATAATAAATACCCACGTCTAGGTTTCGAGCAAACTTCTCTTCAAATTTCTTATGTTTGGTTTGTTTATTGAACGCTATCTCATTATTGTTATAGTTTACCTAAATTTAAAGCTAGAACTAGAAATGGTGTAATTTTGAGTTCTTGATCTTTTTCTACTCGTAGCTTGCCTTGTTTTGTTGAAATTTATAACTCTTTTTATCTTAATAATAAAAAAGTTATACCTGAAAACATTTTTCATTTATTGACTCCTGTTGCTTTAGCCCACATGATAAGGGGGGATGGATCATCTGTTTCTGGTGGTTTAAGAATTAGTACTGACGATTTTACTGTAAAAGATGTAGTCAGACTAATTAATGTATTAATAATTAAATATGGGCTTAAATGTTCTCTTCATATGCTTGGTAATAAACCAAGAATTTATATTAGTTCTAGCTCAATGGGTTTATTAAAATCTATAGTAGATCCTTACATTGTTCCTAGTCCCTTCGGGCCTGTCCCGAGGGGACCTTCCCCCCGGGAAAGTATGAAATATAAACTAATATCTAAGATTAGTAAAAAATCTTCTACGGTCAAAGATATAAGAGATTATTCTACTATATGTAAGAGTAAATTAAGCACAGGTTTAATATATAAAAAAACAGAACATTTTGATGTAGCATTGTTACCTTATAAGCAAATTATAAAAGAAATAAGTGCTGAACAAATTATATCTCCATATCTTTATAGTGTTTTTGTGGGTTTACTCTTATCATCTGGTTGAGCTAATATTCATAATAAAACAAAAGCAAAGGCACGTATTAAATTCCGTCAACCTTATGAAAATAAGGAATATCTTTTTCACATATATAGAGAAATATCTATATATTGTGAAAAAGGTCCCTATCGTTTTACAAGAGGTCATCTTTTTAAAGGTAAACCTATAGACGTGATATTAATTAGTACTAGATGGTTATATAGTTTTATTGAAATTTATTATATGTTTTATAATAAAAATGAAAAAATAGTGCCTCATAATATATACGATCTTTTAACGCCTTTTGTTCTAGCTCAATGGGTAATGGGTACTAGTAAAATATTACAAGGAAGAGGTTTAATACTTTGTACAGATTATTTTAATATAGTAGCTGTTGTTAAATTAATTAATGTATTGATTATTAGATATAGATTGCATTGTAAATTACTACTAGAAAAAGATAAACCTAGAATTTATATTTATCGTTCTTCTGTGGATAAATTAATCATGTTTATAAAACCTTATATGTTATCTTCTATATTAAAAAAAATGATCTAATGGTCATATAACTCTTCCTGCTTTAGGTACTACTACTTTAAATCGAGTACTTAATCCTAGTCCCCCAAGGGGGGGACTTACCCCTAATCTTTCTTTTGTTTTTTCAAACAAAAGAAATAGGGTAAGGACCCCTGAGAGGGGACTTTCCCCCGAGGGGAAAGAATAGTCTTTACTTCACATATTAGTAATTTAGGTTTTATAATAAGATTATCTGTTAACCAAATTTCTTTATCTCCTTCTGATAAAAGAAAAACATGTGTTTCTATAAATTAAAAATGTTTAGATGCCACAAGAATTTTATTGTTTGCTTTTCTAAATTTGGAAAACAAAAGTGTTTGCTTTCTACCTTAAACAGTTCAAAATTAAATCCTTGATTTATTACCGGGTTTACTGATGCCGAAGGTATATTTGGAGTATATCTAACTAAAAGTACTAAAAATTTAACAGGATGACGTATAGTTCTTGTTTTTCAGTTACATGTACATCTAAAGGATAAACTTTTATTGGAAAAGATTAGAAGTTTCTTTAATGGAGTAGGTAATATAAATCAAAATAAAGATAGTGTATACTTCACAGTAGGATCCCCCTCCGGGGGGCTAGGATCCCACGCCCCTAGGGGGCTAGGATCTATTTCAGATTTAGAAGTTATCATTAAACATTTTGAGAATTATCCTTTATTATCTCAAAAACATGCGGATTTTCTTTTATTTAAATCAGTTGTTAACTTAATTAAACAAAAGGAGTCTTTGACTAACCAAGGAATTAAAAAAATTGTTGAAATCAAAGCCGCAATGAATTTAGGTTGGGGGCCCCCCCCCCCGGCGTAGCCGGGACCCCAACCCACGGTGACCCCCCCCTCTCTCGCTTACAGCGAGAGGGGGGACCCCGTAGGTATATCATCTGTTTTGAAGTCTTATTTTCCCGATATTATACCTGTGGCAAGACCATTAGTTAATAAGGTATTAACTTTAGATCCTTGATGGATAGCAGGGTTTGCGTCTGGAGAAGGATGCTTTTTTGTAGATATTTCAAAATCTCCTCTTAAAGTAGGAGCTGGAGTACAATTGATTTTTAAAATAACTCAACATACTCGGGATATCGAGTTAATTAAAAGTATCATATCTTTTTTTTGGTTGTGGTAGATTAAAACAACCTAATGGTTACAATTATGTTGAAATAGTTGTCCATAAACTTTCGGAAATCTCTGATAAAATAATTCCATTCTTTAATAAATACCCTATACAAGGTGTTAAATTTAAGGATTATTCAGATTTCTGCAAAGTTGCAGAAATAATGAATAATAAAGGTAATTTAACTGTAGAAGGGTTAAATGAAATTAGAGAATTAAAAGCAGGGATGAACTTTAAGAGAAAGTAAACCTTTTATTATTCAAGTTTAACTTTTTTTTGGTATTTTTAATTATATATATATATATATAAAATAAGTGTATATATGTGTATTTTTTTTTATATACTTATTGTATCTTACATGGTTAATTATAAAATGCTGTAACCTAAAAGTAAAAGAAGATAATATATATTTGTTGATATTGTTAGTAAGTAAATGTTCAATATATTAGATTATTGTCAACCTCCCCCCTTTATATGCTTTGATACAATCTAAATTGGGTAATATAAGTCGTTTTCAAATGATAGGAAATAATACTATTCGTTATATTATTGGAGATAAAAATGGTATTATATCTTTTATTAATTTGATACACGGTAAACTTAGAACACCTAAAAATAGAAGATTTAATGACTTAATTAATTTCATTAATATCAAATATTCTACTAATATATTAGAAAGTTTATTAGATAGTTCACATTTTTCAAATAATAGTTGGTTTACAGGCTTTACCTCTTCACTTTTTAAGATTTTTGTAATATTAGGAACAAAAAAATTAGTAAAATAGACAACCTTTTCTTATAACAGTTGATTTACAGGCTTTGACCTTTTTTTCTTCTCTAATCTTCTTTTTCTTTATTATATAAAGAAAAAAAAGAAATTAAATAAATAAGAAGATCAGAGATATAGTCGAGCGTAGGTCGGTAGAGTGTAGTTCAATAGGCAGAATAGCTGCAGCGTCCCTTCTATCCATTAGCAGCAGGTTCCTTGTTCAAGTCAAGGTATTCTACTTTTCTTATAACTGTTAGTCTTCAATTGAAGATTGTGGGTAGAAGAATAATACTAGATCTTATAATATTTAATTATATATCTAGTATTAACCGAGTTTATCTTTATGTTTCAATGTGAAACATATGCGATAAAAAACATGTGATTATTTTTAAATTTAATGCGTAACATTCCTTCAAAAAAAAAATAAATCTATATTAAATTCCTCTACTGATATAGTATTATGAGGTACTAATTTACAATCTACCGCCAAATACGGAAGATTTACCAAATTAGTGAGAAATATGATTTTATTACCTATGGGGTCCCCCCCCGTGCGTAGCACGGGGGGTGGGGTCCCCTAATTTTTTTATATTATAAAAAAATAAGGCCCCAGCCGCGCAGCGGCGGCCGGGGCTCCTTATCAAAAGAGCGTTATAGTAGGGTTATTGTTATCTGATGGTTGATTATCTCTTTCTCAGTCTAATACGGTTAAAAATGCCAGATTAGGGTTTAAACAATCTCTAGACAAGTTTGCATACGTTTGATTCGTATTTAATTGTATAAGTCACTATTGTGAAAGATATCCTTATTATCTACCAAACTTTAGAGGAGATAAAGTCCATCATAGTATTTCCATAACTACTAGGGCCTTACCTTGTTTAACATTACTTTATAATCTTTTTTATCTTAACGGTAAAAAAGTAATTCCGTATTCTATTTACGACTTGTTAACTCCGGTAGCTTTAGCCCACCTAATTATGGGAGATGGAACATATCAAGGAAGAGGTTTAAGACTATGTACTGACTCTTTCCAGATTCAGGATGTAGTACGATTAATGAACGTATTAATTATACGTTACGGATTGACTATTACTCTTCATACGGATAGAAATAATCATAGAATTTATATCTCTAAACATTCTATGCCTATTTTAATCTCTATAGTTAAACCATACATGATACCTAGCATGCTATATAAGTTAGGTATTTAATCAGGTAGATTTATTAAAAAATAGATTGACCTTTATGTTTATCCAAAATAAACATATAAAAACCTAATATTACTTATTATCTCCATATGTAAAATCAGATAGGGATAAACCTAGCCCCTCGCTGATGGACATTTTGGGATTAGATACATTGAAAGTAAAGCTAAATCAGATACTCTTAAGAGATCTGTTAGTAAAAATGTAAGTCTCAAATTTAGATTGGATCAGCGTTCATTTGATAAATCTACATCTTCTTCCATGAGACCTTCCCCCCCTCGGGGGGGAGGGTCCACGCCCCTAAGGGGGCTATACCTTTTATGGAAAAATTGGCTTTACTTTTTATCTTGTAATCTTAAAAGTTATACTAATAACATGGGCTCAGAAATACTATCTGTAAGCGTATCGTCTATAGATAGTATAACATTTCTTGTAGATTATTTTAATGAATATCCTTTATTAGGTGATAAGTTAAAAGATTATAAGAAATGAGAGGTTGTTTATGGTATGATTTTATCTAAAGAACATATTACTGATGAAGGAAGATTAAAAATTAAATCTTTAATAGCCCCTGCCGCGCAGCGGCGGCCGGGGCTTATTTTTTTGTACTTTTTATTCTTAACATATAAAAAGTACAAAAAATTAGAAGGCAGGAAAAATATAAATAAATTATAAAAAAAAATTAATTATAAATATTGATTTTAGACAGTTTTGGTACTTATATGTGCCCTATTTAAAATTAACTAATTGCTGAAAACTCTTACTATAATAAGATAATCAGCAGGAAACCAACGGACGGATAAATATTCTAGTAGGATCCTCAGAGACTATATGTTAAAATTTAATACGTTAAAGGTAATATATATAACCTATTAAATAAGAGATAGTCCATTAAATATAGAAATATATTTAATTTTTTTTGACATATTTAGGTAATCACACCCTCGCAGTCCAAAGAGGTCTAAATTTAGGTGTAGCTTTATTTATAGTATCTGAAGGATTATTCTTCCTTGCTATTTTCTGAGCTTTCTTCCATAGTGCATTATCACCTACAGTAGAATTAGGTGCTATGTGACCGCCATTAGGTATTGAAGCTATTAATCCTTTTGAATTACCTTTATTAAATACAGTATATTGTGTCATTATCTTAGTTGTTGATAATGTTGCTGTGTTGGTGAAAATCCAACTCTACGAGCTTAACTTAACTCTGAATCATTACTTTATAGACCATCCTATATTGTTATCTTTACCTTTATGGGTAACTCGGTCTTCTCGTGTTTTACCTTACTCCAAAAAGAGATGCAAGAAATTAGTAGCTAAGAATTATTTAAATAGCTTTTGTCTTGATAAATTTTACAGATGATTCGTAGGATTTTCAGATGCTGAATGTAGTTTCGGAATATCTTCTATAAACAGTAGAACAAATAAGATTGAAGGTTTTTCTTTCAAATTTACAATAGGATTACATAAAGATGATGTAGGTGTTTTAAATATAATTAAAAGTAAATTAGGTATGGGTAAGATTTATTCTTACAAAGATAAACAGATTTTTGTTGTAACAAAAATTGATGAGATTAATAAATTAATCTCTATTTTTAACAAATTTACTTTAAATTCTAGTAAATACTTGGATTTTTTAGATTTTAAATTAGCTTTTACTTTATATCAGAATAGAGAAAAGTTAACAGATGCATTAATATTTAAAATATTGGAATTAAAAAATAACATGAATACTAAACGTATTAAATTTAATATGCCAGAAAATCATGTTGTTATAACAAAAAGTTGATTATTAGGTTTTATAGAAGGTGATGGTTCATTTAGTTTAGAAAGAGTTACTTTTGAACCTATATTTTCTATTAAATTATCCGAAATACAACTTCCTTTATTATTAAAAATAAAAGAATATTTAGAAAATAATTTAGGTTTTGATTCATATTCTATGCATAAGTTAAAAAGTACTTCAATTATTTCAATAAGATCTGAAAAAGCTAGGAACACAGGTAAATCTCTTCCTTTAGCAATACTTATGATTAAAAATGTACATGTTTTAAATAACTATTTAATTCCTTTTCTGAATAAAGAGGAATTTATGACTAAAAATGGTAAAGATTTTTTAGATTTTAAAGTTATATGTAAGACTATCTACAATGGTGCTCACCGTATAAAGAAAATAGCATCATTAATACTTAAATTATCTTATACTATGGACAACTATCGGTTATCAACATATCCAGGTACAATAAATTATTTAAGTAAGGATGAAATGGATATGCTAATTAATGCAAAACCTACCATTGTACATCTTAAAGACGGTCGTCAAATCGACCATCTTACAAAAAAAGTAATACATCGTCGTTCAAGTAGTTGTATTTATGAAATAATTAAACCTTCAAGTGAAGTACTATTAATGCCTAATTTGGCTGAATCTGCTCAAATTATAGGTACAGGTTTTAATACTTTAAGAAGACATTTAGATGTCTTAGATAATATTTCCGATGGAGTAGTACTTAAAAACCATACTGTGAGAAGAATCCCTGTCTTTTATCCTATTGATTATGAGTAAATTAAATCATCTTCTATTTTCTCTTCTTTATATTGGAGAAAGGATTATACATAAAAAAATATTTATACATAAAAAAATATTTTTATAGTTGGCCCCCCTAATTTCATATATGAAATTACCATTTTTTAATTATCATTTTCAAATGGATAAAGGGGGGGACCCCACCCCACCCCACCCCACCCCACCCCTAATTTTTTTTTATTATATAATAAAATAAGGCCCCGTATGGAGCAAAAAAAGGAGCTGAGTTAAGGTTACAACCGAATCAGTTCTGTGCTTGTAGAAAAATTAGGTGAAAACGGTTAAAGGTATCCTAACCCAAGACCGTCGGCAGTTGTAAATGTCGCTACAGACTGGTTCACCGGAGCTGGGCTGAAATGCCCGTTCAAATGTACAGTCGGACTCTAAAACGAGTGTAAAATCGTTAGAAGTTAGGATTACCCATGCATACACAGCGGGTTCACCTTATACACAAAGGTCGTAGACTTCTTTAATATAATCTTCCTATGTTAGATATAAACTTTTTTATAATAGTATTTACCATAAAGAGATAAAAAAATAAGTTATCTATTTTAATTAATTTTTAATAGAAAGGAAGGTAGTAAGGTTGTACCTTGCATATTTTAATTAGAGTTGAATATTATTATCATCTGGAATTACAGTAACTTATGCTCACCATTCTTTAATACAAGGTAATAGAAGTGGAGCTTTATATGGTTTAGTATTTACTATTCTTCTAGCTGTTATCTTTACAGGTTTCCAAGGTGTTGAATACTCAGTTTCTTCTTTCACTATTTCTGATGGAGCTTTCGGGTCTTGTTTCTATTTTGGAACCGGTTTAACTTTAAGCCACTTTATTATTGAAAAATAATTTTGTCTACCTGGTGAATTGCAAGAATCTTTTACTTACGTAGTAAAAAAACGTAAAAATCGTTTTTATTAAAACAACTTGCAGCGAAGCTTATTTATAAGAACGTTCAACGACTAAAAGATATAAATCTTACTCGAGTGCCTGGGAATTCATTTATAAATACATATTAATAATACTATTTATATAGTGATCCTTTTTTAGTAGAGGAATAACACTCTTTTTAGTAAACACTAAAGGGAGTATTCTTGTAACTAGTATAGTTATATAATATTAATTTTAATTATAATGAATACAAAACATAGTCTGAACAACAGAGTAATCTGTTGAAATAGAGTTAAATAGCTTTATGATAACAATATTTGTTCCACGGGTTAACAACAGAAACCAAAACTAATTCTGAGTCTTTTTCTTCTAGACTATCTAACACTAAACTGTGTCCAAATTGAGTATCAGGATTTTCTGATGCAAAATCTTCTTTTAGCTTAAGAATTGCAAAAAATAGTTCTAGAAAATTAGGTTGAAGAGTTTTACCTATTTTTGCTATTGAGTTAGACAGAAGAGATACTATATTATTAAAACGTATCCAAGAATTTTTCGGAGTAGGTATCCTTAGTGACCGTAAAAATGGAAAGGTTACATACTATGTGCAATCTTTTTCTGATATTACACAAGTAATAATCCCCCATTTTACCAAATATCCTTTACTCACTAAAAAAAGAACAGACTTCATACTATTTAGTCTTGCTGTTCAACTTTTAAATGAGAAAGCACAGTCTTCAGTGGAGGGATTACAAAAAATTATTAATATAAGAGCTTCAATGAACAAAGGTTTACCTGAGTTATTAAAAAAAGCTTTCCCTAATACTGTACCTGTTCTTAGACCAGAGTTTAATATTGATACTATATATTACCCTAACTGGTTAGTAGGATTTGTTGATGGAGAGGGTTGTTTTTACGCTAATGTGAAAAAAATCTCTAGCAAATCAGGTCATCAAGTTTTACTTACTTTTTCATTATCTCAACACTCTCGTGACGAGATGTTGTTTAAATGTATAGTTAATTATTTAGGTTACGGTGTTATTGAAAAGGTTAAAATTAGACCAAATTCAGTAGCATTTGTAGTATATAAATTTAGTGACATTTGGGATAAATTGATTCCTTTCTTTCGTGAATACCCTCTACAAAGTGTGAAGTTATTAAATTTTTTTTATTTTTGCGAAATAGCTAATTTAATGTTAGCTAAAGCACACTTGACTAAAGAAGGTATTGAGAAAATATCTTTAATTAAATCTCAAATGAATACAGGTAGATCTTATAAATAGCTCAAATGTAGTGGACAAAAAAAATAGCCCTACCCTATTTTCAGGGTAAAGTCTAACAGAGTTAATTGCATGAAAATCCTAAAATTTATATCGTTTTAGGTCTATATGCAGCCACACATTATATAAAAATAATTTAAAATATATGTAGGTTCAACGGCCAATTTACACAAGTGTGTAAATTCTGTGGTAATTACTACTCTTCTTTTTTTTCTGATCTGAAAGAGCGGGAGAATAAATAAAAAAGAAATTAAACAAAGTAATTGTTAAATATATGGTCTGAACAATAATGTAAATTATTGAGATAAGGTTTAAATGCCTTATGATAACAATTTTGTACATTCATTTTCCGATTGGGACAGGAAAAGTAGTGTAAAAAAGTATATTAGATCTTTTTTTTACATTTACTTCCCGTAATAACAAAAAAACTTGCTGTCTTCAGACTCACAAATTTTCCATTTAGATCCAAAAAAAATCTTTTTTTTTGATCCACGCCCCGTAGGGGGCTAGATCCTGGATTTATTACAGGATTTAACGATGCAGAAGGTTGTTTTTCTATTAGAGTTAGAAAATCTAAAAAAACTCAAATAGGTTGACATGTAGAAGCTATCTTTTCAATCAGTCTTCATTCTCGAGATTTGCCGCTTCTAAAAGAAATCAAAGTTTTTTTCGGAGGTATAGGTAGAATAACAGAGGGAAAAAATAGCTGTGGGTTTTACGTATCTTCTATAGAACAGTTAACTACTGTAATTATACCTCATTTTGTTAAATATCCTCTAATTAGCCAAAAGCTTGCAGATTTCCTTCTCTTTAAAACCGTTGTAAATATTGTTAATACTAAGTTGGGGAGCCCCCCCCATAAAGGGGGAACCCCCAACCACGGGGACCCCACCCCCGTAGGGAACATTTAATAATGAAAGGGTTACAGAGAATTGTGTCTCTTAAAGCTTCTATTAATCTCGGTTTAAACAATGAACTAAAGGCTGCTTTCCCTCATATTGTGCTAGCTGTTAGACCTTTAGTCCCCCCATTCTTAAGGGGGGGACCTCCCCCTGATCTTCATATATATATATACATATATATATGAAACCGGTACGGGGACCTCCCCGCCCCGTCGGGGAAGTTGAAAGTACTAAAATTATTGCTAAAGCTAAATCTTCGGTCAATTATGAAATTGCTCTTATTATACCGGGTAGCTCCAAATTGATTAAAGTTGGACAGTGAATGGCGGGGTTTGTTTCGGGGGGGGGGACGATTGTTTTTTCGTTACTGAAAACAAATCTTCTTCTAAAGTTTACGTAAGATTAGTGTTTAGTATATCTCAGCATAGCAGGGATTCATCACTAATTAGTAGTTTTGTTAATTTCTTTAGTTGTGGTGTATATCGTTCAACTTCTGCAAACAGAACTCGCCCCCCGGGGGGGGGCGTGGTTTCACCCACCCCGGGGGGGGGTGGGTAGAACTACGGTATATTTTGAATGTCTGAGTTTTTCAGAAATTTATGAAAAAATAATACCGTTTTTCCGTGAATTTAGCATAAGAGGTGTAAAATCGAAAGATTTTAATGATTGGTGTGAAATAGCCAAAATAATAAAAGCTAAGGATCATTTAACCAAAGAGGGATTTGACAAGGTTTGTCAAATAAAATCTGAGATGAATAAAGGCAGATAGTAAGTATTTTATGGGTTGACACCCTTTTCTTTTACCCTTTGCTGTAGCAAGGGTTTAATTACGGACTCCTTTCTAGCTCTAGTTTTCTTTTCCTTTCCATTTCCATTCTTTTTTTTTACTAATAATAGGGGTAAGACGTTATCGAGGTCTCCCTAATTTATATAAATTTATATAAATGTGGCTAGAAGGAGATTAAAGTATAATAACACCCTTTTGGTACTTGTACTATACTTTATAAGAAGTAAAAGTTTAAATTAATCTTAAGTTATACTAAGCTGCCAAACTCCGGGGAAACCCTAAAGACAATAATACCACCTTATACATAGTGAAAAGTCTAATAATAAGTACCATTACTAATCATAATGGGTGAGGTAATAAGTTATTGTATTAAGGAAACTTAAATGGGTAATCGCGGAACTAACCTATATTAATCATTTAATATGGAAAAGCGCATCGAGTAGATGGTAGTTGTTATAGAAGAATGAGATAGATTTTAAATATTAACTCTAGTTTCTCTTCTGTAATTAAGGTGTACTCAGTCTTCCTTAGAAATATGGAAATAACTTTACGTCCTAGCTAAGTCGGAGTTATATGATTTATGTGTTTATATACATATGTATTAACTATAATAGTTAAACACGCATAAATCGTTCGATATGCTGAAGTAAAGATAGACGCGGTTATGATAGGAACAGCCTTTTTAGCAGTAGGTTTATGACGTGTATTAGCATACCATCAAACTGATAACCACCATCTTGGATTAGAAGCGGGAATTTTATACTGACACTTCGTAGACGTAGTATGATTATTCCTATTTGTTTCTATATACTACTGGGGATCGTAATATTTCTTGTTTTATATCTTAGCTTTGATGTATCTTCAATTTCTTATATGTACGGTGATAATTACTTATTATTCACTATTCTATTTATACATAAAATAAAAAGAAGTTATACATCTAACTGTAATAACCAAAAGGTTATATTGGACCCTAATTTGTAACAGGATTAACCCCAAAAAGCCTTTCTGCATATGCGGTTATTTTACAGGATGGGTTTAAACCCAGCTCTTTTATTATTATTATCACTGTCTCTGTTTATATGCCTGAATAAGGTTTAGATTTAATTATGCCTCAATGAGATCTTTCTTCATTACTTAATAATATTTTTGTTCGTAATGGTCTTGTAATACCTACAATGGATATTCCTCATATGAATATAGTTGGGGCCCCCCTTATCCATTTGAAAATGATAATTAAAAAATGGAAATTTCATATTAATTTTAAAAAAATTATATTTTTTAAAATCACGCCTTATTTATAAGGCTGGGGGGGGGGGACCCCACCTTAAAAACAATGAAAGGAAAGGAAGATAAAATCATTCCTTTCATTTTCTTTTTAAGGAACCTGCGGGGACCCATTCTTAAGGAGCCCCGCAAGTGGATTTTAGTAGATTAGCTAATAATTTCTCATAGGGAGCATTACAAGGGTTTAATTTTATACCGCGTAATTGACCACATCATCCTGATTATATCCGTTGAATATTAGGTCATTTAAATAATCCCTTGGTTCAGGGATTATCCCTAGTCCCCAAGGGGCCTGCCCCCCTTATAAGGGGAAGGCGTGTTATTCCCGTGTTGCATTAGATTAGGTAGATTCTTATTTAGTCCCTTCAGGTAGGGTAAGTAAAATTTTTCATTTTAGTAATTTATCTAGAGATTCTTTATCTGACCACTTTAGATCTAAAGTGGTTAAATTTCAGGACTCCCTTTATAAAGGGATTAGTCAATTAAAGAACACCTTTAATAAAGGGTTCTTTAAATTTAATTCTCATTTAGATTTTAGATCGTGCCATTAATCTGCCTAATGGTATATAAATTTTTTAGTAGCACGTGGGATCAATTTAATTTGGTTTAATATTTATTTTTATGTTTTATTCGTTTTATGTTTTATTCGTTTTATGTTTTTTAAAGTCTAAACAAAAAAACGGGTTAACGGACAGATATCCATCCTTGCGACCAGGAAGTAAGATATTTGATTATCCCTATAATAAATTATAGGAAAGTAAGGAGAAGCTCATATATTCTATTATGATTAAAGCCTACATATAAAAAAGTGGATATAATATTTTTTAAATTATATTTCTATAAATAATTTGTATATTAAATATTTGGTTATAATAGGAACAGCCTTTTTAGCAGTGGGTTTATGACGTGTTTTGGCATATCATCAAACAAACAATCACCATCTTGGATTGGAAGCGGGAATTTTGTATTGATACTTTGTAGACGTAGTATGATTATTTTTATTCATATCTATTTATTACTAAGGATTATAATTAATCAACTTTATGATAATACCTTTAGTACTCTTCTCCTATGAAAACTTATTCAGAAACAAATAAAAACCAAAGAGGGGGGTTAGCTTTTAGCTAATGATAGGGGATAAGAGGAGAAGTTCCACTTCCTACTTAAATTTTTAGTTCCCTTTTTTTTGAAGAATGCAAAAAAAAATTCCTTAGGCTGTAAAGCTGCCGGCAGGAAAAGTTAAATTGTAACTATTACCTATCCTTTTTATATCATAAATGATCTAGAATTTATTATGAAATATAATAAATTCTAGATAATAAAAGGTATAAAGGTAATTGCTTAAGATATTGTATACATAATATACAATATATGTTATTAAGGGACATGTATACAGAAGGTTCTGTAATCTGATTGCAGATCAGACATACGAGGTTCAATTCCTCCTTGTCTCTACCTTTTATATTTATCAACCTCCTTTTTAGTCGCTACGTTATAAAAGGATGAAAATTAATAGATTTATCTTAAATAATGATCTCCCTCGAGGGGGGAGCCAGCGAAGCTGGCGACAGGTCCCCGTGGGTTGGGGTCCCCCGGCGTAGCCGGGGGGGGGACCCCAACCTATTTCTTTTCTTTTTTTTTACACAAGACAAGAGATAAAAGGGAGGTATTACCTTTAATAATAAACTCTTATTGGTTTAATGGTAAAGCAGGATATTTATAGTATCTAGATCCAAGTTCGAGTCTTGGATAAGAATATGTTACTTACTTCTTTAATTTTATTATTAATGTCTAATGCCGTTACTACTAGACGTGATAAATCTATATTATATTCTCGTGTTGCTATTATAATATTATTATATTCAAGTTTCTTATGTTACAATGGTTTATATATATCATTTTTAGAAAAAGGAATTGGTCTATACGGGGGCTTATTTTATACTAACAGTACTACACAAATTTTTCATCTGTTTGTATTATTGTTAAGTGCATCAATATTAAGTTTAACTGCTTTCTACCCTAGAAAAATATGATTAGATAATTATTCTAGCTTTAATCACTTAATCTTTTCTAAATTCCTAAACTATAAAACAAAAATAATAAATAAAATGGGTGAACAATTTAGAATTATAGAATATCCACTTATTATTTTATTTATAGTAAGTGGTGCTCTATTTTTAATGTCAAGTAGTGATATAGTTTCAATATTTTTATCTATAGAGTTACAAAGTTATGGTTTATATTTATTAAGTACCATATATAGAAACTCCGAATTAGCGACTAGTGGAGGTCTTACATATTTTTTATTAGGGGGTCTATCATCTTGTTTTATATTATTATCTACTAGTTTATTATATGCTAATTCAGGTACTACTAGTTTAGATAGTTTATATGTAATAACTAGCATATCAGAAACATCTCTTGATAATACAAACATACTATATTGATATAAACCATATTATATACATCTTTCATTACTTATTATGTCAGTAGGGTTTTTATTTAAAGTGAGTGCTGCTCCTTTCCATTTATGAAGCCCTGACGTCTATGACGCTATACCTACTATAGTTACAACATTTGTAGCTATAGTTGCTAAAGTATCTATATTTATTTTTTTCTTAGGGTTAGTACATTACACTAGCAAATCATTATTCTCTTTCAACTATTCATGAATTACTAGTTTATTATTGAGTTCTTTATTATCATTAATAGTAGGATCAGTACTTGGTTTAACTCAATTTAGAATAAAAAGATTATATGCTTATAGTACAATTTCACATGTAGGTTTTATATTATTAGCTTTAAGTGTGTACAGTATAGAATCTATACAAGCATTTATTTTCTATCTTACTCAATATTCTATTGCTAATCTAAATGCATTTCTTATTTTAATTACTATTGGTTATTCATTATATCTTTATACAAACAATAACGATTCTGATTTACAAGATAAGAACAACTCACCTATACAACTTATTAGTCAATTAAAAGGGTACTTTTACATAAACCCTGTTTTAGCATTGAGTTTATCTATAAGTCTTTTCTCTTTTGCTGGTATTCCTCCTTTAATGGGATTCTTTGCTAAACAGATGGTGTTCAGTGCTGCCTTAGATAGTGGTTATATATTTATTACTTTAATAGGTATTCTTACTAGTGTGGTAAGTGCAGTCTACTACTTAGTAATTGTAAAACAAATTTTCTTTGAAAAACCAGATCATAAATTTAACTCAGAGTTGAACGATTTAATCCTTACAGGAAATGTTATTAATCGTGCAGGATTAATACATAAATTTACATATACTCCTGATAATATAAAATTATCAAGTTCTAATACTATAATAATCTCTATTTTAACTCTTATTATATCATTATTTATATTTGTACCTCAGGAATGATTAAGTATGGCTAATATATTAGCCCTTATTATGTTTAATCCTTAATGACTAGTACAACTTTTTTTTTAGTATTTATTCCTATTTTAGCTATTATTCTTTTAGCAGTAAATTTAATATTAGCTCCACATACCCCTTATGAAGAAAAGGGTTCTGCGTTCGAGTGTGGCTTTCATTCATTCCAGCAAACTAGATCACCTTTTAATATTTCATTTTTTATTTTTGCCTTGTTATTCCTTCTTTTTGATTTAGAAATATTATTAGTTTATCCTTACGTAGTAAGTGCATATACAAATGGTGCTTATGGTTTAATTATTATGTTAATCTTTTTCGTCATGCTAACTTTAGGGTTTGTCTTTGAATTAGGTAAAGGAGCCTTAAAAATAGATAGCAGACAATCGGATCCTATAAATATAAAGCATAAGGTTACTAATAATTCATATGTTTTAATAAAACAAAATACATATAAAAAATTTATTAAAGAGTCTTTATCCCAGCGTAGATCATATTCTACAGGTAGTAACCGAGGGTTAAATTCTTCTACTCTCTCTCTTATTTCAGTTAGAAATAAGAGAGAAATAGATTTTTGAAAAAAGGTTAATAGTAGTGACAAATTAGATAGCAGCAATCCATTTATTATTGTTAATAGCTTTATTAAAAGCAATTCTAATAACAAATCTATAAAAGATAAAATTGATTTTAATCTAATTGTTTCTATTCTTAGTTGTCACATACCTGGCTTTAACCTAACACCTGCTGAGTTTGACATATTAGTTAATATTAACCCAATAAGATTCGATTTATCTGCAGGTTATAAGCCTGAATTGGAAAAATTAATAGGTAAATATGTTCGTAACGGTGAAACAGGTAAAGCAGGGGTTTATATGTTTACTAATAAAAATAATGGGTTTTGCTACGTAGGATCTTCGATTTCTTTAGCTAATCGGTTATCTACTGGTTATTTTGGACCAAGGTTAGGTAAAAGAAAAATTGATTCAGCCATTACAGAATCTGGATTAAGTTCATTCTTTCTAGATCTTTTTATTTTACCCTCAGAATTATAACTTTCAGAAGGTAATAATACCTCTATCTCGAAGGTCAGATTAAAAAGTTTAACTTTAGCTTTAGAACAAATATTACTTCTTAAGTTTAATCCTGAGTATAACGTTTTAAAAGTAGCAGGTTCACCTGCAGGTTTAAAGCGTACCGTTGAGTCTATGTTGCCTTCTTTTACTAAAAACTCAAAACCTGTATATTTATACGATACAGTAAAAAAAGAACTTATTTATATAGCTAAAAGCCAAACACAGTTAGGTAAAATTCTGAATATGTCAGCTTCCCCGGATTATAATTTCTTTTATTTATGTAATAAATAAAAGAAGAGCGGGGGGGCCGGTGAGGTCCCTTAATAATTCGGGGCAGGCCCCTCCGGGGACTAGTAATATACCTAATCTTAAGCGTGTAGGTGCTTTATATTTAAATAGGATTCTTTTTACGAACACTCCTTTAGAGCCAGTTTAGTATACTGAAAATTTATTAAGTGTTGATACTTTATCAAATCTTGTAAATGAACTTCGTGTAATTCGAAGAAAAGAAGTTATGAAGCAAGTTAATAGTACAAGAGAGGCGACTAAGTTAAAAATCTCTAAAATAACTAAAGTAACTAATATTAAAACTAACGAGGTTTTAATTTTTAATTCTGGAATGGAGACTGCTGCGTACTTAAGAGGACTAAGTCCTGATTATAAATGTTCCCCTGGTACGGTATCAGATTGCTGTACTAAAGGTACTATATACAAAGGTTTATTTAAAATTGAACGTGTTAGTGAGGTTTAATAAATCATGCTGCTTACCTCCACCCCTTTTTTCTTTTGCGGCCTTGCATGCAAAAGAAAATTTTTTCTTATTGTTGTGCCTGTTTTTATTTCCCTTCTTTCGATGACTTTTCTTTCGTCTGATCTTTCCGATCTTCCCTTTCCCATTTTTTAAAGTAGGAAAGGGAAATTATTTATTCAATAAATAAAAGAGTTCCCAAACTAGCAGAGAAGATCCTAGCTTTACTATTTTTACTCTTTGATTTAGAAATTCTTTTAGTTTATCCGTATGTCGTTAGCGCTTATACTAATGGTGCTTATGGATTAATTATCTTGCTTGTTTTCTTTGTAATGTTAACTTTAGGTTTTGTATTTGAATTAGGTAAAGGAGCCCTTAAAATTGACAGCAGACAAACATATAGCATAGGTAATGATGCACCTAAAAACGTCCATATATATATATAAAGAACTAAAGATAATAATCTTACTCGGTCTTTTTATCAACGTCGATACTATACTACGGGCCCTAATAAGAATATGCCTATTTTAGTTTATGATAATGCAAATGTTGATAAAATTAGAATATTAAAAGAAAATAAAAGTAAATCTGGTATTTATCGTAGGGTTAATATTAATAAGGGTAAAAGCTATGTAGGCTCTTCTGTGCATTTAAAAGATAGATTTACCAGCTATTTTAATATAAACCATCTTAAAGATAACTATAAGATGTTAATCTGTCGTGCTTTACTTAAGTACGGTTATTCTAGTCCCCCTTCCCCCCAGCCTTCTGCTGGGGGAGGGGGGACCTCCCCCCCCCCAGGGTAGTTTTAGATTAGAAATTTTAGAATATTGCTCTTATGAAGATCTTGTAGATAGAGAGAATTATTATTTAAATCTTCTAAATCCTGAGTATAATATAGTTCAGGTATCTAATACTATGCCTTCTAGGTTAGGATATACTCATAGTAAGTCTACTATCCCGTGCGGGGATTTAGAATCCCTAAGGGGATTTCCGCACCGCAGGAAATAGAGAAAATATCTAAAGCTCAACCCAGCAGAGCTACAATTTCAGTTAAAGATATTTTGACTAATACTGTAAAAACATATGACTCTATGGTACAAGCAGAGAAAGATTTAAATCTTTCTCGTGGTCGAATTGCAAAATATTTTTCTAAAAATCAGGTCAAACCTCTTAATAATAGATATGTTTTAACAAGATTAGAAACAACTTATGTAAAAACTACTAAGGTTGTATAGTCTTGACGTATTGGTATAAAAATAGAGGTGTTAGATTTAGATACTTGCCTTAAAACAGTTTATCCCCTATCCGTTCAGCAGCCAGAGCTATAGGTATAGAATATTCTACTATACTTAAATACATACAATCGGGTGAACCTTATAATAAGAAATAGAAGTTTTCTTATTATAAACCTAGTTCCCCCCCCCGGGGGGGGGACCAGGCCCCTCTCTCTCTCTTGCAGAGAGAGAGGGGCTAGTTCACTTGATAAATAATTGTGTGGTTTACATTCTTTCCAGCAAACTAGATCACCTTTCAATATATCTTTCTTCATTTTGCCTTGTTATTCTTTCTTTTTGATTTAGAAATATTATTAGTTTATCCTTACGTAGTAAGTGCATATACAAATGGTGCTTATGGTTTAATTATTATGTTAATCTTTTTCGTCATGCTAACTTTAGGTTTTGTATTCGAATTAGGTAAAGGAGCTTTAAAAATTGATAGTAGATAAAATATATCTGTGTATAATAATGACATTATTAAAAATATATTATACACAAATAGTCATATAAAAAAATCGTTCAGAATATAATTCTTAAGACACAATGTAGGTCTTATTATTCTAGAACAAAGTCTGCTAATGCTTCTTCCAATACAATTAAATTGGCTAATGATTTTTGAAAATTAGTTGGGGTCCCCCCCCCCCGGCGTAGCCGGGGCCCCAACCTGCGGGGACCCGTCGCCCTGACGGGCTCCCCCGGCTCCCCCCGCCGGTATACAATAAAAATGATACTAAAGACAACTCTTTCTTTATTGTAAATAACTTTCTTAAATATTATCTTGACAAATTATCAGCTAAAAATTATTACCATTTTAATATAAAATAATTATATAAAAAATTTTTAATATATATAATATACTAGTAGTCTACCCCCTCTTTTTTTTTTTAACCCTTTCCAAAACATGTAGTGGGGGTGCCCCTTTAGGTAAAATTAATCAAGTATAAATTAATCAGATATATACTACAATAAGAGTAAATAATAATACATATGACTATAATAAAAATTTATACAAAATTTGTTAAATTTCATTTTTTCTTTTTTTTTATATAAAGAGAAAAAAAAAAGTACGTGACGTAAAAAAGTTTTTTTCTAATAGATTATTGTTCTTTACAATCTTCCCTCTGAAGTAGGGGGGGATTCCATGTTCCATAAGGGGCTATTTTCTAAAAAGTGTAATTATTTTTATTTATTATCTTTAGATATAATATATAGTATAACATATGCAAGGTAAAAGCATAATATAGTAAATGATACAAGCAGCAAAAATTATTGGTACAGGTTTAGCAACAACTGGTTTAATCGGAGCGGGTGTTGGAATAGGTGTGGTATTTGGAGCCTTGATTTTAGGTGTAGCTAGAAATCCTAGCTTGAGAGCCCAACTTTTTAGTTATGCAATCCTTGGATTCGCCTTTGCGGAAGCAACTGGATAAGTGAAATAGTTCAGTATTTAAATGGGGTGAATTGCAAAAAATATTTTATATTCTCAAATAAATTTGCAGCGAAGCTTAATTGAATACAAATTTATAAATGTATATTAATTTTTTAATTAAGAACGTTCAACGACTAATAGATGAGTAGTATTAACAATAAATCTAACACGAGTACCCTATGCTTTATTTAGTAAAAATTACTATTTAATACTAAGAAATATATTCATTTTAGTAAAAATTACTATTTAATACTAAGAAATATATTCATATTAGTATTAAATGAATAAAGCACAAGACATAGTCTAAACAAGAAAGTAATTTCTTGAATAAGAATAAAATTCTTATTATACATTATATAATGTAGTTATTGTATTTATATTTATAGATGTCGAATTATTTTCATATGTATTTTTCTCTACCTATCTTACCTAAAGATGACGATACTAAAAATTACTTTAAAAATATTGTAAAATCCTACGAAGACCCTATTAATCAGAGAAATATTATTCGTAAGGATACAAATGGTAAAATAGGTGTTTATACTTGAGTTAATAAAATTAACAATAAAGTATATGTTGGTAGTGGTAATCCTTTATACTTGAGACTTAGTGACTATTACCAAAATTGGTATATTATGTCACGTAGTAATCTTAATATTGTAAGAGCTTTGAGTAAATATACTATGGCTAATTTTAGTTTACATATTCTAGAGTATACTGATTCTAACAGTTTAATAATTTGTGAGCAAAAATGGATAGACCTATTAAATTAAGAGCATAATACAAATTCTTATGTTGGTAATACTAAAGGGTATAAACATACTACAGAGTCTACCCCCCCCCCGGGGGGGGGTGGACCCCCTCCCTCTCCTCTCATTTTTTTATATAATAAAAAATTAGGAGAGGGGGTAGTCTCTAGATATAATACGTCAAAAAGCCTTAGGTAGAAAACACTCAGAGGTTGTAAAAAAAATTAATGAGTGAAAACCGTATGGGTGAAAATAACTCGTTCATTGGTAAAAAACATAGCCCGGATATATTAAAAAAACTTAAAGAGTTTGCAGCGAACAGAAATTATTCGCCAGTCCCCGGGTTAGAAGTGGAAATAAGAGATATTGAAACTAAAGTTACCACTGTATATGATTCTGTAAGAAAAACTGCTTCTGCTATAAATTTTGATATTAAAACTCTCTTACGTAGAGAGAAATCTCAGAATGAAAAAGGAGTAAATACTCCTTACAGAAATAAGTACTTTATTACTATAAAGCGTGACTAGTTATATAATGTAATCTTTGTATTTGCATTAATGATGGCATTTTTACTTTTATATGTTGCTTAATATTATTAGATATCTAAGGTGTAGATTTTTTAGTTATATTAAGTTATATAAATTTAGATTATTTTTTATTGCTTCTATGTATTGAAAAATTTATTATATAATTTTGATATTACTTTAAGTGAATCATCTTTATCTGATAATGTTCTTTTTTTATCTTCTTTAATAAATATAAAAAAAAAGAAGATAAATATAAAAAACCCTTGGGATAGAAATATTAAGGTTTTTGATGCTAAGGCTAGTTTAACTACTAGCTATTCGTCTATTCGTAAAGCTGCATCTGCCCTTAATGTAGATGTAAAATCTCTTAATTCTCATATTTTATCTAAAAGTGAATTAGGATTAAATGTATTATATAAAGATCGATATTTAATAATTGTTGAAAAATCTAAGGTAAAAGGATTATCAGCTTCGACTGGGTCAAATTTTAGTATCAATATACATACTTTAGCCTTAAACAAATTGTTTGTTTATAGTGCAGATAAACAAACATTAACTTATTTTTTTAATAATATTGTAAAGGCTTGCCGTACATTAACACGCATGAGATGTAAAAAATCTTTCTAATTCTGACTTAAAAAAAAAATAAGAATGTAAACACATTCTCCGTGTTATAAATAAAGGAATATTAACTAAAACAGAGTTAGTCCATTATTAATTTCATTAATAATGGACCACGCTATACGTACGTATAGCTAGTTCCTTAAAAAGAAAATGAAAGGAATGATTTTATCTTCCTTTCCTTTCATTGTTTTTAAGGTGGGGTCCCCCCCCCAGCCTTATAAATAAGGCGTGATTTTAAAAAATATAATTTTTTTAAAATTAATATGAAATTTCCATTTTTTAATTATCATTTTCAAATGGAGAAGGGGCCCCCAACCACGGGGGCCCCTTAGGGGTAATTTTATTTATTTAAAAATCCTGGTTATTCATCAAATTTAGGTTTAGTAGTATGAGGTTCAAATTTATATAGTACAGTAGGTAGTGTGTTTACAAAATAGGAAAGAAATATGATAAAATTACCAAATTTTCATCTTAGTGCTAGAATAGGTCTTATTTTATCAGACGGAAATTTTGCAACTACAACTCGTAGGGTTAATAGAAGTTTACGGTTTAAACAGTCTTTAGATAAGTTTGAATATGTATGATTTGTATTTTTTATGTTAGCTCATTATTGTTCTCGTTTATCTTATTTAATTAAAGCGAATAGAGCGGGAGTTAAAATTCTAAGCCTAGAGTTTTATACTAGAGCCTTGCCTTGTATTAATGAACTTTATTTTATCTTCCATTTAAACGGTTTAAAAATAATTCTATCAAATATTTACGAATTTTTAACTTCAGTAGCTTTAGCCCATATTATTTTGGGAGACGGGTCTGTTAGAGAATATGGTTTAACTATATGTACAGACTGTTTTACGGTATCAGATGTAGTACGATTAATGAATGTTTTAATTATACATTATGGTTTAGACTGTACTTTACAAAAAAAAAAGAGAGGATCAGTTTTTTAATATTTTTATATCCCATCGGGATATAAAAAAGTTTACACATTGAATACTTTTTAGTGTACTGGACTTAGAAGTGGTTATGCCTAACGCACTTCTATACATATCACCTTAAAGGTACCTTATTCCATATATTTTATACTCTTTCATTTCATCTTTAGAGATTCCCTAATATTTCAGGGAGGATCCAAACGCAGCAAAGCGAGGCTTGGAGGGACCCGGTTATTAATATTTAGGTGTACAAATCTCATACTATGTACCTATCTTACTTATATTTATACTCAACAACACAAAAGGAGATTATAGACGATAGTAATTCTAAGATTTAGGATGGCACGGCTCCTATCTCCTTTTTTTTCTTTCTTTCTGAAAGAAAGAAAGATCAGTGATATAGGTTCAACTCCTATAATCTTCATAGGTAAATTATTTAAAGATATATTTACTTTAATTATATTTTTGGTTATATTTCCTTTTTTATCTAATTTATATATAATAATATGAAAAGATTTCTTTCTTATAATCATACTAATTTGGCTTATACTTAAACAGCTTTTAACTTAGGCTTAATTTAAAATATTGATAAAACTTCTATTAAAGATAGACAAGGGTTAAGTAAAATATATCCTAATGTTTTCTGCTTGAAGGGACAGATTTCTTCTTTCTAGTCTTAAAAATGAAAGCACATTTAGATATAATATCCAATGGTTTTCTAGATATCATGAACAAAAACAATTGTTTTCCTAATATTCGTGTATTTTTATTATTAGATAATCCTATAAATTTAAAACATAGAGATTACATTAAGTATAATAATATTATAAAGGAAAATAAAAATCGCAACGGTTTTGATGGTAATTTTCTATTTGAAAAGCATAATATTATATATTCTTTTCATATCAGCAGTCTTATTTGTTTTTCTTCCATTTCTTATCAAGAACTAAGAGATAATGTTATTAAAGATACATTACTTTCTATAGATATAATAAATACACATTCTAATAAAAAAAATTAAAGCTAATTCTAATATATACGCAATTTATCACATTACTTTCGAGTCCGAAGATCTTTTAAAGGTTTAACCTATATCTATATACTTAATTGAAAAATTTTTTATATATTTATACATATAAAAGAGTTAATTAAAAGTTGATTTAAGTTAGAGGTATAAATCAACTCACTAAACATATAACATTTCCTCTTTTATCTTAAAATAAAAAAACATGGAATTCAACTTTTCTTCTTTATTTATATTGTTTTTATCTTTCATATTTACTTTTAGTTTCATTACTTATTATTTAGACGATTTTAAATTATCTGATAATTGAATTATTAGATATTCACAAATTATATCCCCTCTACTTATTTTGGGTTTATTTATTTATATATATTACAATATATCAGATTTAATTAACATAGACCCCTCTTATATTTCAAATGATAAAAGCCCATCTTCTGATAAGGTCTCTTTAAATGCTAATATTGAAATCGGCAAGGAAGCTGGGAAAGAAATAAGTAAAGGGATTTCTTCTTTAGGTAGTCAGGTAGGATTAGGAGCTACAATTGCAGGAGTTTCTGCTGCTGTAAGTAAAGGAATAGTTAGTTCTAGTCTCCCCCCTTATCAAAAGGCTGCTGTAATTATTGGTTCTGCTATGGCCGGTGGTGCTATTCATGTAGGTGCTTCTGCAATCAATAGAAAAAACAATATTATTAATTCGCCATATAACTCTGGAAGGGGTGGTCAAAACTTTGAATCCAAATCTAGTAGTATCGCTTCAGATGTTGGAGATAATATTAATAAATTTCTTGATAGCTCTTCCTCTATTGAACATAGTCCCATTAAGGACTTAATTTTATCTATTGAAATTTTAAATAAGGTTTGTTTATGTTTAACTTTAATATTAATTATACAAATATTATTCAAGTTCTTCCTTGATGAATCTAAAGTAAAATTTAATTTCTCTAGTTTTATTGGTACTAACTTAAATGATAAATTAAAATATTATTTTATTAAATTAATAAAAATTAACAAAAAAATTGCCAATATTTATTTATGATTAATTCTATTAGTATTAACAATCAGTTTATATTTTTCAAATTCATTTATAAGTGAACTATCCAATAATTTAGAGGATTATATCAATATTTATATAAATAAAAAATAATTAATACATACTTTATATAAAAAAAGGGTAATGTGGAATTTAGAGGTTACCCTCATTACCCCTTTATATCCTCTTTTATTTTTACTATATACTTAAAAAAAGCTGATGAAAACACAAAACAACAATAACAATAACAACAACAATGGTTTATCTAAAGATGAAGCATTAAAATGAATGAATATTATACATGGATACTCTCGTAATGCTATGACTATTATTGCTTTATCTCACTTTAAATTTCCTAAATCCGGAGAATCTAGTAATATTTATGGATCTACTCTATTTACTTTTAAGAAACCTCAAAGCAGCAGAGATGAAATTGAGTTTAGATTAGACTTTCTTCGTTTCAAATAATTGGCTATTTTCTATATTAAAAAAGGAGGTATTTCTGAGGGTCTATCAAAGGGATGACATACTAATTATAGTAATTACTTTGGTTCATCAAAAATGAAAATTAGAACTATTAGTTACGAACAACTATTTAGTAAAGAATTTTTAATATCTCTAAGTTCTCTTTGTGAGGAAAATAAGGATATTCAAATTGTATTTGTATCAGAAGGTTTAAAATGAAGCCTGATTAAAACAGGATTTAAGAAATATAATATAAACCTTAATAGTGGAAACAATACATTAAAACGTGTTCTTTCACCTCAGCAATTCTTTTTATCTAAAGTGGCAATGGTTTTATATGGTTTTGATACTAATGTAGTTACAGAATCTTTCGCAGTTTTCTCTCGTTATCCTGAACTTAGTAAATCATTCTTTAATTATACTGATAAAGAATGAGATATTTTCCTTGACGCTTTCCCTTTCGGTGAAACTGTACCTAGAAATGGTACTTCTCCAGAACACGTAGCAGATAATTATGAAGAAAAAGAAAAATCTGTAAATAAATCAGACGATTCCTCAAATAATTATTCAAATAATGGTTCTAATATAGGCACTGTAAATTCTAATAATACAACTTCAAATATAAAAAACTCTACAGATGTATTTAATATCCAAAAAAGGGGTTTTCATTATAAAAGATATACTACTACTCCTGTTAAGGGGTTTTCTTTCTTAAAGAAAAGAAAAATTATCGCTTCTAGCTTCGCAAGGAAAAGATCTTTTTTTACATCTATTCCTTGTTCTGGTGCTTTAAAAAATTATTTGCTCGAACAAATGGATGATAATTGGGATGATTCTAATTTAAATGAAGATACTTGAATGGGTCCTTATCTATCAGATAGAAAAGAGGCAGATAGAAAAGAGGCAGATAGAAAAGAGATGTCTTTAGGTAAGTTAAATCAGATAAATAAATTAGATAGTATTAAAAAAGATAAAAGGATTGTAGATCCTAGATCAGGTCTTTATAGAAAGACGGGTATTACTAAATGAGTAAATAACAATTATTCTAATAAATTAATACCTAAACCCGATATTTTATTTCTTGTTTATTTTATTGATTTTAATTATAAGAAATCTTATTTTTCTTTACGTAGTATTTATTTTAAAACAGCCTTCCGTAATTTTTATTATGTAAACTTATATTATTATAAACTTAATAATACTGTTATGAAAAATAATTATTATTTATATTTAATAAATACTGCTGATAACTTATTGTACTCTTTTTGTTTAGAACAGATAGAATATTATTATAGTCATTTATATGAAAGAACTGTTAAAGTTAACGCACCAGGAGAGATGTTTTTAGCTCCTTGTAAGGATTATAAATATGAATTAGTGTCATTATATCATGATTTAGTAAAAGATTAGTATGATATTGTTTAAAATATATGTATACTCAATATGTAGATCATTTTAAGAATTTAAGTATTACAGGTGAACCTTACAAGAAATATAATATTAGCGTATTAGACAGAAATTTAGAATTAGATTTCTTCTTAAGTTTTACAGATTTTAAAAATAATTTAATAAAAGAATTTTTTGATTTAGATACAGGTGATCTAATTCAATATGGAAAGGATATGTATATATTTACCCTTTTCAATATTTATTTATTTAATTCTCTTTCAAATAAGGCAAAAGATTATGATAATAACTTATATAATGAATTAAAGGTGGATAGTAAAGCTTTAGTTAATGTTATTAAACCAAATTTAGGTTATCTAGGTTGTTATTATCCAAGTAGAAATGAAATGAATAAAAGTATTATTAAATTGGATTTTAATAATATTGAGAATGTAAGTAATATAGGGGAAGGTCCCTGCTCTTCTTTTATTTATTACATAAATAAAAGAAAAAGAGGGAGTCCCCTTCGGGACTTAGTAAAAAAAAAAAAAAAAACACCAAGATTATTATATCTTGGTGTAAAAAACTAACTTAATAGTTTTATTTTTTATTATTTTTAAATTTTCTACTATATTTTGTCTTACGAAAGCTAGGAGATTGAGATCAATCTATAATAGAAGTATTATTTGTATTATACCTTTTTTTTTTATTGGTACTGATTTCTTAATTTGTGTACCTGGGGAAGCGACTGGTTTCTCTATTTGTGTATCTGGGGAAGCGACTGGTTTTTCTACAGTTTTAGGAATAATAATCATTTTTTCTTTTATATATAATAAATCAACAATTATAATACCTGTGTTATGTATATAAGCCAATAACGATAACGTTAGATATATATACTTAAAATGTATATCATTTAGAGACTTATTATTAGCCTCTATACGATTAATATTAGATTCAAAAGCAGGATAAACAAAAGTCATAAACCCTAATATTTGTTTATACAATGATAATAAGTGGTAATTTATTTGATTATTTAAGGGTTTTGTTTCTATTAACAAATCATTAATAGAGATTAATAATATATTAAATTGAGATAGTAAATTTAAAACAATGTTGTCAATAACTTTTATATATAATATACTATAAATAGTATATTATATAATTACTTCCTTTTAACAACTGTGTAAGATACATTTGACCACTTTCTTTATTTTTGTAGGAAATAGATAAATTAGAATTAACACAAACCAAATTTGTATTTTTTTTTTTTTCTATAAGTAGTTAATGCATACTTTGTATTACTATAATAAGCAATTAATGACAAGTTAGGCTTATTATTATCGAAATTGATAATAGATTTAGTTTCGTTAGAATATATAACTATTGATTTATTAGCTACGCTTCCCCGGATTATAAAGGGGCAGGTGAGGTCCCTTAATAATTCGGGGCAGGCCCGAAGGGACTAGAATAATAACTCTTGTTATTACCTACTACTATAGGTTTAGTTCCTACTCACTTACCTTTTTTGAATATTCTTTTACGTTTATTGTATTGAGTAACATCTAAATTAACATCATTTTTTGTTTTAATAAGAACACTACCCTGTGTTATATCTCTGACAGAACTAACTTTAATTGCATTTTCTAATACTTCCATATTATACATTTTTAAGTAGTCGTCATATGTAAGATATTCACTTTTAATAGCTTTAGCTCTTTTAACCGTTTTACCTTCAATAGGTACGATACAATATGTTTTATCCCCAACAAATAATCCTTTTTTAATAATATACTCTAATTTTAATTTACCTAATTCTTTTTGATTTACTAAATCCTCAGGTAGTTTAAAATTAGTTACTATACTATCAGTATCATGATAATAAATAGTACCACCATTATTAATGATATATAACATAATTCTTGCCATATGAATTCTAGCGTATGAAAGTACAGCTGCAGCAGTTGTAATAGATACAGTTTTATATGATTTTACATCTTTTATATCATCATATTTTTCATAATTTAAAGCTTTAGTAAAATCTACTCCAAATTTATCACAAATCTCTTTATTTATACTTGGTATATAACAATCTATATATAAATTATCATCAATCATTTTTGAATCTTTTACTATTCTAGTTGTCGTAATATAATCATGATGTTCCTGATCTACTAGTTTTGTAACACTTTTATAAAAATCCATACCAAATCTACCAATTAAACTATTTAAAATTAATTTAGAAACATTTTTCTCTGTATCATTTCTTGGATTTGATTTTATTTGATAAATATCATTAACAAATTCACT
Organism: Neoscytalidium dimidiatum; assembly: GCA_037367355.1. Lineage (NCBI taxonomy): Eukaryota > Fungi > Ascomycota > Dothideomycetes > Botryosphaeriales > Botryosphaeriaceae > Neoscytalidium > Neoscytalidium dimidiatum. The sequence goes on along the minus strand of JAVSCG010000040.1, from coordinate 219,858 downwards.
AAAAACAGAATCAACTTTATTAAAATTATAACCTTTTATTATTTCAATTTCTGCTCCATGTTCTGACGCAAATTTCAACTCCTCAGAGAAAAATCAACCATATCATCCACCATTAGGGAAAGATAATACACCTGTTTCATCTCTATATGGTAATAATCCTAAGTAATTATTATATAATTCTACTTTACAATAGTAAAATCCAAATAGATCTGATAATATTGGTTTTTCTATGTGATATTCTCTATATATACAATTAGTTCCAGGAAGAGGTGATAAAGAAGCAAATGGATATAACGAGTTGACATCATAATAAAAAGAACCTTCATCAGGTATAGGGTTATACACTTCAACTCTACCTCCATAATATGCATGATGTATATCATCAAATATTGTTTTATTGTTTATTAAAGGTAAAGGTTTTTCACCTATTTTATAATACTTATTTAAAAATATTGACATTGACATACTTGAAACAGTTATATGATCAACCATTTGAATATCAAATAATAAATGTAAAGATTTACAAACTTTGATTAAAACTTCATATAAACTTAATAAATCTTTTTCTAAATATTTAAGACATTCTTCTTTTAAATCCCATTCCTCTTTATATAATTGGTTATACCTTTCATATCTAACTCTTTCAATATCTTTATCATCAACATCTGAATCCACTAGATCTTTATAGAAGTAAATGTCTGGTGTTTTCCCTATATAGAATAGTGTATCTTTATTACAGAATTCATAGGGAAAATGACCTTTAGATATAGAAACTTTATAATCTTTACAAAGATCTCTTAAAGATCTAGGTAATATTGCAAGACTATCTTGTAATATTAATTTTCTAACTTTTCCATCTATTTTTTTTCTTTATTACTAAACGTAATATATCACTTTTTCTATTGATACTATTTATATTATAATGATCTTCAATATTATTATAATTTTGATTAAAAGAAGTTATTATTTTAGGTATAAAATTACCATCATATTTTCCAAGATTATGAACGTAAAATGTAATATCTTTATATTTTGGTCTTAACAGTTCATCGATACAACGTTTCATTAATTCGTTACTATCTAAATCTTTATTTATGTAAAACGTTCTACATGTTTCATCTATAGATGCATAGAAACCTACAGCAAAACATTTAGCCACTCCGTCACGTTCATAAGTTTCAAGATCTAAAACCCCAATATTTGTATTGGGTACAAAACCTTCAGAAACTTTTGCAAATTCACTTTTAATAGGACTAAGTCCTATTTTCTTTTCGCTCATTATTAGATCATATTCACTATTAAAAATATGAACCATATTACCTGATTCTCTACGTAAATTACCATTTTGTAGATTAACATCTTTACATCTAGATACTAGTTGACCAAATCTATTGAAACAATTTTTCTACTTCATTATCTTTTATATTATTCAATACTATAATAAAATTGTCTATTTTTAAATTCTATTAAATACAATTTACTTTTAATATCTAGAATATAATCTTTATGCTTTGATTTTAATTTAGAAAAAAAGAATTCTTCAAAATTCTTGAAACCTTCCAAAGATTTTAACCCTTTAATATACAACCCTTTTTCATCTAAGTTAAATTCTAAAGGATTACCTTTAATGTCAAATATAGAATAACCAAAATAATTAAACATTTTTTTGGTATTATCGAACTCAGTTCTAGCCAATTTATCCTTTAATTTTGATAAATTATAAGATTTTAATTCATCTTTAACGTTTACTTGATAAAATTCTAATAATAAACTATCAAAAGAAGAATAATCTAAACTACTATCTGATGGATATTCATTTAAATGATTTAATTTATCATTTATAGTTTCAAATAATCTTTCAAAAGATGCATCTTCAATTGAATAAAATTTGAATTCTTCTTGCTTTTCACCTACATTACGATAAACATTACCCATTCTAATTTTTACAATAACAAAATATTCTACACCTGCTTTTAATTTACCAGTAAAGAACAATCTTTCTTTAAACAATTTTAAACTAGTCCCCATTGCGGAGTCCTCCCCATGAGGTGGGACCACCCCCTGGGTAGAAGGGAATATATAATTATCTAATCAAATTTTTTCTACTTTTCTTTTTTCCCTCGTACTTCCCCTCGGGGGGAGGGGAGGTCCCCGACCCTGAGGGGCAGGCCCCCAGGGGGGACTAGAAGAGTAAAATTTCTTTTGATTATGTTTTAATTTATTCATAGTATGAATAAAGTTAAGCATTTGTCTAGCTTCGTATCCTTGTGGAGTTGGAGTTGAAGCTAACTTTTCTAAATGTAGCATTCTAAGCGTACTTGGAGCAGGCATAGCCTTTGATGGTTTAATTCATCATCTATTCCCCACCTTATTACTATAACTTCTTCTTCTTTTAGAAGCTTTATTAAACCCAATAGTTGCATTATTTGCTAAGTTTATACGCGTAGCTAGCGTTTTAATGTTGTTATTTAAATTTTTCATGTCTTTTGTTTAAAAATAAGTATACCAAATTAGTCTTTCAAGAACGGTCCCTTTCGATTAAGAGGGATCGACTGTCAATACTCAGACAGTTTAGTATCTGCGCCACATATAATCAAACCATATCCGCTTCCGATTGCATTTGAGAGAAACCGTAACGGATTTAGGTTAACGCAGCTTGCTACAGCTCTTGCCCTACCACACCCACTAGTTATGAATACTAGGTCATGAATAGGTACTTTATTCCCTTTCGGGTCAAGGTCTAACCAGTGGTTAACAACAGACCACCTTATTACGAATAGCATTTGGCGTGTGGATGGCAACTAACCTACTCTTTGGAAGTAGGAGGCTTTGCATTAGGAGTCGGATACAGAGGAGATTATTTCTCCCAGCATAGGTCCCTTTCCTATACTGCCCCTATAAATATAAATATATATACTAAATATAGCCGGTTAAACCGGCATTGGAGATAATAGGAATCGTACCTAAAATACAAAGAAAGTATACAGGCAATACTTTCATTATAATCCTCCACAGATATCTCCTTTATATAATTTCTTATTAAGACTTATATTTACCCTTATTCTATAAATTTTTATTATTTTTATTTTATAGTGGAGGGCTATTGCCCTCCCCCCAGTGGGTCCCCCCTCCCACCATGACACCTGCGGTTTCCTGGACTTTCCCTTTCGAATATTACCTTTTTTCTTCTGGAAAACCTATCTTTGGGTCTACTTTAGTTCTAGCTGTTTCACCTTTAAGATTTCACTTCTTTCCTATTTATTTGTATAAACCAGCTAAGCTTACGCTTAGCTGGGAAATAAAAAGAGCCTAATTTATATTTTATTTAGATTATAATCTTTTATTCTTTAGTTATTTTTAATCAGGGTTTATTGGAGACCCATTGATTGCCTTCTGATCCATTAGTTGTATATCTTTAGATAGAACTTTAAAGGTGTTTAGCTATTGATTTTTATAAACAAATAAATAAAATAATCCTATCCATCCAAAAGAAGCTAAAAATAATATTTGACTTAAAACAAGTACAAATCAAATAATAATAAATACAAAATAAAAACACCGATCAAACTAGTACAACTCAAAAAGGACCTGCGTTTCATAATATACATATTTATGAAGGAGAAATTGCAAAGTAATTAATCGTTTATATATATGTATAAAAAGCATTAAATGTGGATAAATAAAAAAAGTGTACCAACAATCAAAGGCGTTCTATCCCTCCAAACAAACACCAAAAAATGACCGAGGGTGATTTAAGCTGTAAAAATTAAAAAAAATAAAATTCCTCTTAATCTGATCTAGAAAACACCAAACCTTAGAAAAGTTCTTAGTTCTCAATAGTGAGGTTAAAAAAAATCAAAACATCGTTCAAACTAGTACAACTCAAAAATAACCTACGTTTCCCTGCGCCTAAGAGTAAGATGTCATTCTAAAAGAGCACTCATTAAAAATGATGTATTACTCATTGGTGCAGATTCCAGACGCAGCTGAAAACTCATCTACTCTCTCAATTAGATTTTTTATTACTTAATATTAATAATTTATTCATAGAAAATAAAAAAAAAATTTAAATATCCATCTTCAAATATATTATTACCTTTATTCAGAGAAATTTCAGGTTTTTTGACTTTTGTTTATCCTGTTTTATAACCTATTATTATTGATATAAATGACAATAAGTTTAAAGCTACACATAAATATATCCAATTTAAACACTTATATTTAACTTTATCTATTTTAGCTTATATACATAATACATCTCTAGAAACTGGTGATTTATTGTATGTTAACGGTAAAATTACAAAACTATTGAATAAAAAAGATATAATAGAACTTATTACTATATTATAGACTGATCTATATCTCCTTAACATATAAGAGATAGATATCACCTTATATTCATTTTTACATATAAAAACTCTACAATAGGTTCTCCTGTTGCTGATCTTATTCTTCTTTATTTATATTATAGGTTCGAGTCCTGATCTTCTTATCCTTATTCATAAGGATAAGAAATTATATAAAGGAGATATCTGTGGTGGATTATAATGAAAGTATTGCTTGTATACAAATTCTATGATTGGGCTTTAATATTATTTTACGCATTTAGATTATTTCTTTTAGTCTTTAGTAAAATTTAATTAGGGACCCCTCTTTATAGTAGACTCATTTGTTACATTCCGACCCATTAGTAGGTATATCTTTATAAAGGGAACCCCTTAAAGGTTTATAGTTGATTTATAAATTTGGAATGAATAGAATACAACTTTAAATATTCCAAATTTATAAATCAATAAGTATTTAAATACTTAAGAATTAAATAAATTATTTATTTGGGTTCCCTATAATATTATATTACTTATGCAAAAAGTAAAAAGTTATTAGAATTTTCTTTTTATAAAGGTGATTTTTTTTGAACCACTTATTAACAAGTAAATATAAAGATAATACCTTACTATTTAATATATTAAATAAAACTAAAAACACAACATAATTGATAGGAGATACTTGTTGGTAGTTTTATAATTAGAAGTAAGGGGGAGATCCTAATTGTTTAGTAGGTTCAAATCCTACTATCTTCAATATATTAATTTATAGTTAGTTTTTATTTATTTTTTTTTTTTTTTTCTTAAGAGTCTTTAAAGAAGAAACTTAATCAATTTGAGGTGGAAATATTACCTCTTTTATCTTATATATTACATATCATGACTAAAAATTATACAAATAATAATAATCTAATAGAAAAATCTATTAAAAATATCTCAAAGAATAAACTTTTAGCCCATATTGTTTTTAATGCTAATATTAAAGAAAATATAGAATATTGTGAATATATTCTATCTAGTTTACCAGATAATAATAAAGTTAAAATTTATTTAATTAAAGAGCTAAATAATATAATAATGGGGAAGACAGAATTAGGAGATAATTTTGAAGATATAGGTGTGAGAGCATTTATAAGAGGGTTATTTTCAAAAAGTTATAATTTAGATATAGAATTATTGAATAATTATAATGAAATTGTAGATTTTATAAAAGAATTTGATAAATCATATAAAATTAATGAAAATAAGATATCTTTATTAAAGCATAGACCTATTGAAAAAAGAAGATTCGAAAAAACGATTGAGTTAGAATTAGAATCGTTTGTGGATCATATAAAGAATAAATTTCCAGAATTTGATGAAAAATCTTTCTATGATTAAATCTGTCATCACATATTTTATATGTCGTAATTATGTGATAATTACAAATGACATATTAAAAAAAAAAAGAATGTTTGGTAACTGAATTAACTAGCGAGTATCATAAAAATATCCCGAGAAAGGAGTTAATTTAGTGAGGGTGGGTGCGGAGTTCTTAGGGATTCCGAGGGTAACATAATTGGTGGTATTTATAAATTTGGATAGGAAAAGGTTACTACCATTTATCCAAATTTATAAATACCTTTCATATGATTAAACTATAGGTGGGGGTCGACTGAAGTAGTTTAGTTGTTACAATTAGATATGTGGATGATCTGAAGTTAATTTAGTTGATTTATAGTAAGTTAAGCTACCGACAGGAAAATTGACAAAACTCTATATAGGGATAGGTGTTTGTAGATAGCAGCGGCAACCCCAAAGTGCTAAGCCTACCTGGAGGAGAATGCTGAAGAGAGTATAGAGTGACGAGGATATGGAACTGGTACCGGGCCTATGTCTTATAACATCAACAAAAAGAAGGTAAGATCAAAAGCAGATCTGACGTTCTTTTGCTGTTCTTCATAAGGAATAGATCTAATTGTAAGGTAAGAAGTAACAGGAGGAGTAGCCCACGGTAAAATGACGTAGATTCCCTTATGTATCGTCTAATCGTTAGATTATACTTGTAAGACCAAATTAAAAACAAATCATGACAACTAACAAATTAAATAAAATATATCTTGAATTAATACCAAAAAGAATAGCATCGCCAGCTCCAAGTACGCTTAGAATGCAACATCTAAGAAAATTAGCCACTAATTCAATGGAAGTAAGAGAAATGCTAAAATTTATTAATGGTATGAAAAAATTAAAAGCAAATCAAAATAATTTTTACTCCTACTCAACTGGGTCGAGCGGAAAAGGGGCTCACTCTTCTGGCCCTAAAAATACGCCTAAATCTAATACTAAATCTAAATGAACAGAAAAGGTTATAAAAATAGTTATTATATTTGGTATAGGGTTTATTATTAGATGATTTATTAATGATATAATTGATGTTAATGTTTTTGTTGATTATACTAATTGAATCTCTATTACTTTTTACTCTTTTATGAGTGGTTTATCGCTTCTCATTAATGAATTACCCAATCTTCTTGATGGACCTAAAATTCCTTTGGGTGAAGTTGATTTACCTTCTGGTATTAAGGATAATAGTAGTAAGGAGATCAATACGGGGAGAAAAGGAATTGTTAATACTATGGATAATTCTACTGGTAATAGTGGTGGACAAGGTAGTTCTGCTGGAGGGATTGGTAGTTCTAGGAACCATCAGGGAACTGGTGTTGTAACAGATATAAGAGTAAGATCTGTTAATCCTATGTCTTTAACACAAATGTGTAATCCTAATATTGTAGAAGATAAAGTCAATGTTATAGCAGATACTGTCAAAACTATAGAACCCCTTAATAAAGAAACTTTAACTAATGTGCAACAAATTTTAGCTGCTGAAAGGGAAGCATTTAAAATTAATAATCCGGATCATAAAGGTCGAGTACTATTAAAGGATTTGGGTTACAGTTTTGCAAAAAATACTAGAGCAGGGTCAGTTATAGAAGAGTTAAGTATTTTAAAACAAACAGATCCACATTTTCAAAATCTAAGTTTAGGTGAAAATGTGGATAAAATTATATATTATGGAAAAGAGCCTGATACATGTTTTAAAAAACCAGGTATGCCGAAAGGTTACAAGTTTAAAGACTTAGGTAAAAGAAATTAAAGTACTATAGGATTAAATTCTAAGTCTAATTTAGCCTACGTGGGAGGTAACACGTAGGGTTGATGTAGTGGATCTCAGGCCATCGCCGGGATAAAATCTAATGTTAGAAGTATTCACTCTAATGTTAGAAGAGGATTAAAGGCTTCTAATATGGGTCCTGCTCCTTCTACTCTAATTGGAAAGCGTTTAGAAGAGCTAGCTACTCCTTCAATCGTAGCTAGACAAATGCTTAACTTTATCCATAGTATTAATAAAGCTAAATATAATTAAAAGAAATTTTACTCTTCATTTTCTTCTGGGAACGGAAAGGAAAATAACTTGTCGAGAGGTACATCAATAAATTTTTCATTTAATAATGATCAAATACTTTTATGATTATCTTCACTTTGTATTAGTGCGGATAGTGATTTTTCAGATAACAAACCAAATTATGAATTTGTTAAAGTTTTAGGTGAAATCTTAGAGGGTTTAGATAAAACTTACTTATATAAGTTAGAATATTCTTTATTCTTACATACTAACGATAAGGATAAAGAGGTTGTATTTTTTTTTTTTAAAAAAAAAAAAAAAAAAAGGGGGAGAAATGTTTTATAATCTGAAAAGGCGATATTCAATGCCTTAATTAGATCTTATCCTTATTTATAAATTTTTGATATAAGTATTATCTTAAATATTCTTCGTATTTTTATCTACTTAAATTAGGTTATTTGGTGAGTGGTGTATAACCTATTATATTTACATAAATATGTTAGGTATAACTGCATATATGTTGCAATCATATATATAATATTATATATATATTTTTAAGAGAAGGGTAAATTTTTATCTAAAGCTTAATATTTAATCAGTATATATAATAAATAAAGGTTAATGTTAACCAATTTCTCATAAGGACCGGTAAGTTCCTTTGGAATTATAAAGAAAATTAGATCCTATTATTTAATAAAATGAGAATTTTAAAAAGCCATCCTTTATTAAAAATGGTTAATTCATATGTGATTGACTCACCTCAACCTTCTAATATTAGTTATTTATGAAACTTCGGTTCTTTATTAGCTTTTTGTTTAGTAATACAGATTTTGACTGGTGTAACTTTAGCGATAGTTGATTGACTTAGTATTTCAATGTTCTGTCCTGTAGAATATCATAATGATATCTTAGATTATTGTATTTTATCTTCCGGGGCATATCCCTCTTCAATTCTTAAAAATAAAATTTTGTCTCTTAAAGAAAATAAAATTAAATCAATTAATGTATTTTGTGAGTGGTTAAGAGGCTTTACAGATGGTGAAGGATATTTCTTAATAAGAAAATCCTCAAGAAAATCTTTAAGTAAGTCAGGTGAAGTAATAACATACATTACTATTACTTTTTCTTTTGTTTTACATTTATCTGTAAAAGATATAGATGTATTATATACTATACAAAAATGATTAGGTGGTATTGGTATTGTAAGAGCGGACGAAAAAAGCAAAACAGCTTTTTTCTTAGTAACTAGCAAGGAAGATACTGATAAATTACTTAAATTAATGTATGGTTATTTTAGTAAATTAAATACTACGAAAGTATTAGATTTTTTAGCTTGATGTGAAGCTCGAGACCTTTATTATAAATATATGGTTGAAAAAAAAATACCTTCCTACAAAGATCCGGGTTATTCTCTTATTTTAAAAAAAGTTCTCTCTATCAGAGATTCTATGAATAAATCTAGATTAAATTTCAAATTACCGGAATCTCATACAGTAAACATAACAAAGGAATGATTGTTAGGTTTTATTGAAGGTGAAGGTTGTTTTTATCTTAATAATTTTTCTATAGCATTTAAATTATCACAAAGCTTTGCAAATCGGTACATTTTGGTTTGTATTAAAGATTATTTACATAAATTAGGGGAGAGTCTTATCATAACTATAGAAGATTGTAAGCCTAATAGCTTAAAACAAAAACCTTATTCTGTGTTATACATAGGTAAAGGAAATAACACTGCTTCTCTTTTTATATCTTTTTTAATAGATTTACCTTGGTTATCTTTTAAAGTTTTAAATTTTATAGATTGAGTAATAATTTATCTCTTAGTTTCTGAAGGAAAACATCATCTTCCTGAAGGAAAACTTATTATAGCTAAATTAAAATCAAGATTGGGAACTAAACGTAAGTTACTTGACTATAAAATAAATAAGGAAATAATAGCTTTATTAAATAGTGCTAGTAATTATGTTGAATCCGATCAATCTGGTATATTAATTATAAAAAAGAACTCTCAAGGTTTACCAGGTATAAAGCATAAAATAGGTTCAAGTGTTTTAGTTACTGATTTAGGTAATTCTAAATCTTTTAAATTTAAATCAAATGCAGAATGTGCTGATTATTTTGGAGTAAGTAAAGTATCAGTTGGAAGATGAATTAACAAAAATGCACCTATATCCATACGAAGTAAAGTAATAGGTACATTTACTTTTAAAAAAGTTTAATACGGTACATAATAGGTATATCTTCTCTTACTGCCTCGCCTATTCTCTCCTTTCCTTTCCTTCTTTCTCTTTATTTTTGATTGATCTAACTTACGTTAAAGTGCAAAGGTTGTTTTATCTTTTTCTATCCCCTGTTTCCAGAGGGGTTTTCTTATAAATACTACTAGTAGGTTTACTCTAGATTTTTCAGAAGCTGGGTATTAGGTGTAATAATATAAGCCTACTTGGATATTTCTTATCTTTCAAAATGAAAGAAAAGAAATATAAAAAATGCTATAGAAAAGTTATTTATTTTTTCCTTCCCCTCCCCTGCGAAGATAATGTACTAATAATCTATATCAGAGAAGATTTCTGGTATCTATATATAGTGTGTCGCTATAGCAACCCATTTTAGACCAGTTCTTTGTTTTTTACCCGAGCTATGTCTTAAGCTTTGGTGTAACAGGTGTAACTCTAGCAATTAATGGGTTGCTATAAAATCTTACCATATGCTGGAACATCCTAAATATCTTCATTGTAGCTATCCTATCCTTCGGAAGGAAGCAAAAAATATTTTGAACAATTAATTTTGTTAATTTAGGACAATCAGCAGGAAACCTTCCAATATTTTAATATTAGTTGGGTCCTCAGAGACTAAAAGTAAGACACATATTTTATAAATATTCATATGAATATGTGAAGATATAGTCCATTCTTGTTTGAAAAAAAATAAGATACAGGTTATTACTTATTTATTCCTATTTTTGTAGCATTAGTTTTTTTATTAATAGATGGTCGTTCTAATTCTAAATTATCAAATTACCGTTATAATTCTTTTGTTAAAAAGAAAAGTCAAGTTAAACAGGTTAGATGTTATAGTACGGATAAACAAAGTAAATCTAAGTATTTAAATCCATGATGGGTAACTGGTTTTGTTGACGCTGAAGGTTCTTTTGCAATGTCAATATTTAAATCAAAAACAGCAGCTATAGGTTGAACTATAGAACCTTGTTTTATTATTACTTTACATGTGAGAGATTTAGAGTTATTAAACTTAATTAAAAATTTCTTTTCTGTAGGTTCAGTATCAGTAGTGGGTAAAGATGCTCGGTTTAGAGTTAGATCAAGACAAGAGCTTAATATTATTATTGCTCACTTTAATAAGTATCCTTTACAAACAACTAAAGGTCTAAATTTTGCATATTTCTGTGAAATACTTAATCTTATTAATAATAAACTTCATACTAACATTCCTGGATTTTTAAAATTAGCTTCTTTAATAAATAAATTGAATAAACCTTTATCTCAATCACTTTTAGATAAATTAGGGCAATTAGGTCCTTTACCTAAAGTAGAGTTTGAAACTTCTTTAGGCTTAAGTGTTTCAAATACAGTACAAATCTTAAATCCTTTTTGAATATCTGGGTTTGCTACTGGTGAAGGTTCTTTTACGTATTTTACAAAAACTCGTTTAAGTTCTGTAGGTAAAATAGTTAAAGATTATTCTCTTGTGTTTGAAATAAGTCAGAGAACACAAGATTTACAAATATTAAATTTAATAGCTTCTTACTTTAAAATAGGTAATGTTTATACTGATACTAAAGGTATGAGCAGATATAGATTACGTACTAAAGATGAAATCATTAGTACAATAATTCCACATTTTAATAATTATCCTTTAGCCGGCCATAAAGCTTTACAGCTTTCAGCTTGATTAAAAATAGTTTGTCTTTTAAATGATCAGGTAAGATCGGATCAAAGAGACGCAGAATTAGAAAAATTAATAAAAGAGTTATCTAATTTAAAATAGAAATATATAAGCAATAGGTTATTATACTAGAATTTGGCATTACAATCCTAGTGTTTTAGAAGCATTTAACTCAGTTGAACATATTATGAGAGATGTGAATAACGGATGATTAATCCGTTACTTACACGCAAATACAGCTTCGGCTTTCTTCTTCTTAGTTTACTTACATATAGGAAGAGGTTTATATTATGGATCATACAGAGCACCTAGAACACTAGTATGAGCTATAGGTACTGTGATATTAATACTAATGATGGCTACAGCTTTCTTAGGATATGTCTTGCCTTATGGTCAAATGAGTTTGTGGGGTGCAACAGTTAAGATAGTAATAGCTGTTTAAAAATATCACTATATGCTGGAAACATCTAATTCATTATAATTGTGTTATTTAACAATACATAGCTTAGAACAATCAGCAGGAAACCAGCTTACAATATACGTAGTTGGGTCCTCAGAGACTACACGTGATATACCTTTTAGCTTATAATATATAATGTAAATTATAGCTAATATAGGTAAAGATATAGTCCGATCCCTTAAATAAATTAAAGGTAACCTTTAATCCTTAATATACTTAAGGATATTATACAAAAATACTGTGTAAAATTTTCCGATTCTCGTTTTTTTTTTCTATAATTGTCTCTACTAGTGCTTAGAAAAAAAAAATACCGTCTGTACATTTTTAAGACGATATGAGACAGGGTTGTATGTATAAAGGTCAGTGTATTACTTCTTTAATTGTTCCCTTTAAATTTTCATCTAAACTTTATAATGAAAATAAGGGTTCCCATGAAGTAAAAAAACCATCAATAAATATTAAGTTTATTGAATGGTTTGTAGGTATATGTGAAGCAGAATCTAATTTTTTGATTAGAGTGCGTAAAAATAAACAAGGAGGTGTTACAGGCTTTGAATTTGTGTTCAGAATTACTTTACATAAAGATGATAGGGCTATTCTAGAGCTTATAAAAACTACTTTAGGTTGTGGTAGACTAAATACTGAGAGGGATTTAGTAGTATATACTATATCTCAATTAAGTGATATTGAATCTAAATTGATACCTCTGTTTGAACAATTTACATTAAATACTACAAAACATCTAGATTATTTGGACTTTAAAAATGCATTTTTTATGTTTAAATTTCGAAAATCTAGTGAGGTTAATTTACAAGATTTGTACTTTAATATTATTAATATTAAAGATAGTATGAATGATAAAAGGGTAAATGTTAATTTACCAAATAATCACCACATACGTATCACAGGTAATTATTTAGTTGGTTTATTAGAAGGTGACGGATCATTTTATTTAAATAAACATGATATGTCTCCTCGTATATCTCTTGTTACTACTAAGGTTAATAGATTAGTCTTAGAAAAAATAAGAGAATTTCTTCTTAGTTTATTGGACAAACCCTCTTATATATTAGGTAGTGCTACTAAATTAATTAATATTAGTGATAAGAAAGTAAGAGGGAATAATAAACCTATTTCTGTTCTAGAGATATCACAGATCGATTATTTATGTAATATACTAATACCTTATTTTGATAGTTTACAGTTTATGACTAAAAAATACAAAGACTATCTTGATTTTAGAACAATTGCCTTTTTAATATTAGAGGGTAAACATCTAACAGAGAAAGGTAAAGAATTGATAATTAAATTAGGGGATACTATGAATAACAATAGATTATCAACTAATTCTAATCCTTTTAGATTAGATGAGTCTGTAAAATCAGAATTGCGTCTTCTGATTAAATCAGAACCTTTAATAAATATAGATTATGAAGGTAGAGCTATGATAATTCATGAAAAGAAATATATAAGATCTACCTATATTATTCAAGCTACTTTTTTAAATTGTTCTATTAATTATTTTACTAATGGAATCTCTTGTGCTAAAGCTCTCCATGTAAGTAATAATATTATAACACAAAGATTGAACGATGGTAAACCGGTTAGAAATAAAGAAGGTTTAACCGTTGCTCAATCAGTTAAAAGAATCAGAGCTTACGCTCCTCCTGGTTCAATAGAGTCTTCACTAAATTATTCTCTTTCCTCAGACGTAACACTGAGATAAAGATGTTTTTTCATATAATTATATCTCACTATTTTGTTATTATAAAACAATCGCCAGTTATTATTGTACAAGGTTTTTATAAATAATTTTTTGTATTACTAACTTAATGAGTGCTATACCTTGAGTTGGACAAGATATAGTTGAGTCAAAGATCACTGGTTTTGCATTGTACTCTGCTCTATCCGTTTGTGCCCCCTTAAAATCAGGAAATAATGTTTTACCTAAACTTGGAATTACTAATTTGAAATCACGTGCTAATAGATCAAAATGATTGTCTGAATCTGAATATCTTTCTATACCCAAATCTTTTATTGCTTTCTTAGTTGGATTTATTGACGGGGATGGATATATTTTAATAAATAATACTAGAAAAGATTTTTTAGGTATTAAATTAGTAATCTCTGTCCATATTGATGATATAGCTATTCTTAACTATATTCAATCAGTTTTAAAAATAGGTAAACTTTCTACTTACCCTAATCTTAAGAGTCCTAGTGCTAGATTGATATTTTCTAAAACAGATTTACAAGAAATTTTATTCCCATTAATGATCTATCACGGTATTTATTTCTTAACTGAGACACGTAGAACTCAGTTTTATAAAGCTCTTCAAATTATAGTAGAGGGTATAAAATCATATTCTCAAATTCCTAAAACTGTTCCAGAATTACAAGCTTTACTTAATAGTGCTTCCCCCAGAGGGGGGAGGCACCACGCCCCGGAGGGGCTGGTGCTAAGGGTTATTTTAATTTGCCTTTCCTTAAAGATTGATTAGTTGGTTTTGTTGCCGCCGAAGGATCATTCTTTGTCAAATCTAACAAAGATGCTTGTTTCCAGATTAAACAAAGATTACATATGCCATTATTTGAAGCATTTAAATTAGTTTTCAATACTACACGTAAAATTAGTGTAGATAACTCGTTATATGTTCAATTTAGTGTAAGTTATAAAGCGGACATACAAAATGTTATAAATTTTTTCTCTTTCTCAGGTCACCATCCTTTAATAGGACTTAAAGGAATTCAATATTCAGCGTGATTAGAGAATTTACGTAATTCTGAACGTTATGGAGGACTTAATTTTCCTGATTAGTTTAGGTCATAAATGGTAGAGATTCTTATTTTTGCAATCAGTAGGCTCCTTAAGACAGTAATGTCTTAGAGGTAAATAGAGGTGAATTGCAGAGACATATTAATATTCAACCTTCCTCCGTTGATTAATAATATCTGCAGCGAAATTTGATATTGGGTTAATAATATATCAAAGAACGTTCAACGACTAACCAGTGAGTATGCCGACAATAATCTGGACACGAGTGCCTCACAACCTTAACCTATTTTTGGTTATTTATATATATATATATAAAAATATGTAAAAAAGGTTGGTAACATAGTCTAGAGAGAACCGTGAGGTTTTTTTAGATATTTAAATTTATCTATATCACATCGTTATTTGAGGGGGATTCTCTGTAAACAATGCCACTTTAAATAGATTCTTCTCATTACATTTTGTATTACCATTTGTTTTAGCGGCATTAGCTTTAATGCATTTAATTGCATTACATGATAGCGCAGGGTGGTTATTTACTGGCCCTAAATTTATATATATGAAATCTACATCTACCTTACTTAAAGCAAGCTTAAGTTTTATATTACCTAACGTTAAAGCCGTAAAAAGAATAGGTCCACATAATCAAGATGTTATCTCCGTGTTGGTTGGTTCATTGTTAGGTGATGGTTTTGGAGAGCGTGAAGAGAGTGGAGGTGTAAGATTTAGATTTAGACAGAGTGTAGTGCGTAAGGATTATATTTTTTGGTTACACAATTTTTTTAATACAAGAGGTTATTGTTCTAACCTTTTACCTGTAATTTACACACAAAAAACAGGTGATAAAGTATTAGAGTATTATCGTTTTGGTACTTATAGATTTACAAGTTTATTGTGATTATATAAAACTTTTTATAATAACAATAAGAAAAAAGTAATACCCGCAAATATTGCTAATTTGTTGACACCTTTAGCTTTAGCTATTTGAATCATGGATGATGGTACATGGAAAAATCCGGGTGTTAGAATTGCAACTAATAGTTTTACAAAAGAAGAAGTAGAATTATTATCATCAGCTTTATATACCAAGTATAATTTATGTTGTTCATTACAAAAAAATAATGGTAATTATCAATTATATATTAAACAGGAATCTATTACTTTATTAAAAGAATTGGTATTACCTTATATGGTTCCTAGTATGCACTACAAATTAGGATTATAATATATATATATAAATAGTCGAGAGATTAAATATTTAATCTCTAAGTCTCCGACGGGAGACTTAAATTATTATATACTCTTTTTAAGGTATAATGGTTTGGCAATGCTAGTGAAAACGGTTAAAATATTAATACTTTGATTAATACAAGACCGTCGGTTATATTAATCCTAATGTTTAAATAAATGATCGCTACAGACTGGGTCACTGGTGGGTGTCAATTTATTTGATGCTTAATGTACAGTCGGAAATTTTTCTTTTTCGCAGGTAACCCTTTAGGTGTTTCAGGTAACTATGATAGATTACCTTTTGCTCCTTATTTCATATTTAAAGATTTAATCACAATCTTCTTATTTATTATAGTATTATCTGTATTTGTTTTCTTTATGCCTAATGTTTTAGGTGATAGTGAAAATTATGTAATTAGAGAGAACTTTAGTTACTGTTAGAATGAACTTCTGGCAACAAACCATCAAATTGTCGGGAAGTCCCTAAAGCAATTCTCAACCAAACAAACGTGGTAACACAGTTTGTGGCACAGGTAATGACTCGTGGTATGGTAAAATCGAAATTGATTATCGCAATGTGTGATAAATGGGTAATCCGCAGCCAAGCACCTATTTCCCCCTACCTTTTTTAAGACATATAAGGAGGGAAGGTGTGCAGTTCATCGACTAGATGTTGGTTGGCATCATATTTATATGGTGCTTAAGATATAGTCAAGCCCCATTCGAAAGAATGCAGGAAACTTTTATGGTTTCCGTTAAATGGATAGTTTAAACTTATTTAGGGATAAAGCCTTAGGCGTATCTGTTATTTATTTACTTTCTATACTTGTTTAAAGACTGAAAGTGATTTTTCTATATTTCAGAAGCAATCAACTCTAATTAAACCTGATAAGGTTAAATCGACTACTAAAGGTAAATTAGGAAATAAAGAAATGACCCTTTCTGAAGTAAAGGGTTGATTATTAACCTTCAAAAATAATTTTAATTATTTAGGTAAAGGTACGGACAAAGAATTCTGTATACTCGCTAACGGGTTTTGACAAGCGGAAGGTTACATAGGTGGTATTTTTAGATCTGGGTTAAATTTTTATCCTACTTGTACAGCTACCCAGTTGTTATCTGAGGAAAGTGTAAAATTTCTCCTTAGATTGGATAAGTATTTATCCAAGAAAGGTACTTTTAATATATCTTTAAATAGTATGGGTAAATTTGTTATAATATATAGATTATCGGGTTGAGATACATTCTTTTCTATTTTTGTTCCATATTTTTATATGCTTTATGGTGCAAAATTTCAAGCCATACATAAATTAAAAAAAATTTATGAATTAAAGAATTTAATTAAAAAAAATTCAGATAATATGTACAAAGTTTTATTGATAAGTATTGCTTATTCCTTGACTGCTTATTCTTCTCGTTATAAATTAAGTATTGAAGATAAATTAGCTTCCCTTAACCTAGATTCAGGTTTATTAAAAAAATTACCTAATATTTCTTATCCCGAAAATAAAATTTCTCCCTGTTTTTTATTTGTTTTAGGATTCTTTTTAGGTGATGGTACTTTACATTTAAAGTTAGAGTGGAAACAGAAAAATAGCACTATAGTCATTATTCCTTTATTTAATATCATACAATCTAATGTTGAATCTAATAAGCAAATAATGGAAAAAATGACTAACACCTTAAAAAGTAAAGGTATAAAGGCTTCTTTAGCTAAAAGTACTAAAACTTTCACTTTAACTGTTAAAGGTTTAGATAATGTTTTTAATTCTTTATTACCGTTATTAAAAGAATACTCACACTTTTTATATTGAAAAAGCGATAGTTTTAACTTATTAGCTTGAGTAAAACAGTTGATTAGATCGGGAGGCCACCATACTTATTTTGGGCTTAATGCACTTATTGATAAAATATATAGTGGTGTTAATGAGCGCTTTATGGATAAGGAGGTTTGGATAGGTCGTCTAGATGTTTGGTTGAAGGCAGTTTCTGATCGTAGAGATTGAGGGGAATATTATATCTCCCCTATATATACTACAAATAAAGTGATTAGGGGTTGACAGGTGCGTTTCCCTTCTACATTAAAACTGCCTAAATCTAATAAGGCATTCATGTGTTCAACCTGTGGTGGACAAGATAAAGCTTTTGTCTCAGCTGTACAATTTAGAGATAAAATTCTTTCAAATTGAATTAATAGTTTTTAAATTTTTATAATATTTAGTTGTAAATTAAGAATTCTTTTAATCCGTATGTTTACTTGAGTACTACCCTTCTTTTTTTTCTGCGTGTTGCGATAATATTTTTATTTCGCAGGTTTGCAGTTATTCCTTCACTCCTTTTGTAATTCTTTTTTTAAATATAGAACATAAAATAACACCCTTCCCTGAGGTGTATCTGGGCTAATCCTATGCAAACTCCTCCTGCTATTGTACCTGAATGGTACCTTCTTCCATTCTATGCAATATTAAGATCTATTCCTAATAAATTGGCAGGTGTCGTTGCAATGTTTTCTGCTATTCTAATACTATTAGTTATGCCGTTAACAGATTTATCTCGTTCTCGTGGTATACAATTTAGACCACTAAGTAAAATTGCTTTCTTTATCTTTGTTACAGATTTCCTAATGTTAATGGTATTAGGAGCTAAACATGTTGAAAGTCCGTATATAGAGTTAGGTCAATTGTGTACTGTATATTATTTTGCTCATTTCTTAATTATAGTTCCTACTGTAAGTTTATTAGAAAATTCATTAATTGAACTTTCTATTTCTTCTAAAATAAAATAGTATATATATAAACATATAAAAAGAAATATCAATACAATTGTATTGTATTATAGGCTATCTAATTGGTGCGTTTTCGCATTACCCTGTTCTTATTTGAGCTTCCTCAATAGATATTGTTTTCAATTGTTTAACTGAGAACGCCTACTTAGCTACCCTCTGGTGTCCTACAATCGGGAGCCGGGTCATTTAGGCAGACCTGCCTGTAATCCAATATCCTGGATTATAAGTATTTTTGTAGACATTTCATTTGCTAGTACAAGCTTGAGGTATAACTGCTGCAATAAATTAGTATTTTACACTATTAATTTATTGGAAGGTATTTTTTTTTTTAAGAATGTTTCTCAAATAAATATATCCAAATTTGTTATGTTTGAATTAAATTTTACCTTGAGTAAGGTAACACTTTGTGGATATATATATAAACATATAAAAAGAAAGATCAGTAGATAACAGTGGAGGATTATATTAAGGTGTTGGTTGTAATATCTATGTATATTATAGGTTCGATTCCTATTATCTCCAACGCGGGTTTAACTAGTTATATTAATTTTATATCTAAATATAAGTTAATTTGATAAGATTTTGGTATATCCAAAGAAGAAATGGTTTGCCTTAAAAGAGATGCCACCTTCCAGCTCACTGCGCCAAAACGGAGGTTTATAGGGTCAAGTTGAGTGATCACTCTATAGTCATGACACTATTAAAGAGTATCTTTACTTAGTAAGAGGTACTAGACGATAAGGTGCGTATAGGAGTAGGATGAGTCTCCAGTTAACTACCTGTATACTTGGTTCCAGTAGCTGTGGCTTGTAGGTGTGTAAGAAAGCAGGGTCCCATCTGAAAGGCACAAGTAATCTAAAGTATTATAAAGGGTAGATCGTAGTAATTACTAATAAATTATTGTATGTTAATGCTAGGTTAAGTCTTGGAGTCGTGAGAAGTGTGGTGAAGGGTGTACAGTGCCAGCCACTTCGCCTGATCATGAAGGTCCTAGAAGTTAAACTAGGTTACTACAAGAAAAATAATGAGGTCCATGGGCTGAGATTAAGTGTAAGTGTAAAATTAAAATGAAAAACTTATTAGTTTCAGAAAAAATAAATTAAATGTTGGGCCTATTTCTTAAGGGAAATACCTGAAGGTATTTCTTAAGGGAAATACCTTCAGGTATTAGGACAAAATTTTTTTAATGGAGCTTTAGATTTTTTTTGTAAGACTTTATTTTGAATTAGATAAAAGAGGTAAAGTTTTTGCAACTTCAACTCTTTCAGGTAAAATATATATTAAATATGTTTGTGAGAGTTGAAATGATTTAGAGTTTATAACAACTAAATATTTTTCTTTACTTTACGGAGAAAAATATATAGTCTTTAAATTAGCTGACATATTTGTACTTAAACAGGATGATAACTCTAAGATAAATCTTATTAAATTGGTATATTCTTTATCTGCTTCAGGCAGAGAGTGTAAGATTAAATTAGAAGATTTATTGCTTAAATTTGGCTGAAATATTGTTAATATTTCTCTCTCTATCTGAAAAAGTAAAAGTTTATTTGGATAATCCTAATATACCTACTTTTTTATTTTTACTTGGTTTTATTTTAGGAGATGGTTCTATTTTTATAAGAATACGTCATGTGTTTTATGATGGTATTAATATTATTCCTACTTTGCTTTTCCCTCAAAAGACCCATAAAAGCAAAGATCATATGTTTAAAATGTTTGCTGCCTTTTTCAAAAATATGGGTATTAATACTATCTACACTCATAAAAAGAGTGGTATGTTTATGCTTTCAATAGAGGAAGTTAAAGCAATATCAAATTTAATTCCTTTATTTAAAGCTAGTTTACCTTTAGATTATTGACGAACAGATACTATGAAAACTTTAATTGATTTTTTAAGCTACATTTTGCAGGAGTACATACTTATAGAAAAGGTATGGTCGCTCTTCTAACCCTTGTATTGAATTATGACCATAGTCGTGATAAATCTTTAGAAGAGTGAATTAAGATTGCCAATTCTTACTTTGACAAGATAGAAGCGGATTGTTTATCTGGTCGTCCAACTTGTGAAAGGTAGAAATGACCAATCTGGTCAACAAATTACCTGACGGGTGATTTTATCTAATAAGATTGTTCCTAAACAATCTATTAAACAGTTTACATTTTCATTTTTTGATTTACCAGAGAAAGCTCTGGCTGCTGCAGTATCTTATTGTCATCTTATTTTAGATAATCATCTAAAAAGTTTAATAGATTAAATTCCTATTGTCCCTTTTCTCTTTTCTCATTTCTCGTTTATAGCAGAAAGTGTAATAGCAATGTTCTCAGCTATTTTAATATTGTTAGTTATGCCATTTACAGATCTAGGTCGTTCTCGTGGTATACAGTTTAGACTTTTAAGTAAAATAGCCTTTTTCATTTTTGTAGCTGACTTTTTAATGTTAATGGTAATAGGTGCTAAACATGTTGAATCTTCATTTATAGAATTAGGTCAAGCATGTACTTACTATTTTGCTCATTTCTTAATTATAGTTTCTGCTGTAAGTTTATTAGAAAATAGTTTAGTTGAATTATCTTTAAAAAAATAAGCAAGTATATATTAATAATTTATTAATACTTATCTTTGGTTTTTATCTATAATTATACATTTTTTCCTTTTTGTTGCATAGCTGCCTAACGAGAAATATATACATTAAAAAATAACTATTATTTTTTTAATAATAAAATTATTATAAATATATCTATGTTTATTTATACTTCTATTATTTTATTTCACTTATAAAACCCTTAGTTAAATGATAATTTAACTAAATAAAAAAGTAACAAATTAAGTTTTTAAGTAATTAACCCCTCTTTTTTTAAACAATACAATAATATATTATTTTATAATGTCTTCCAAAAAAAAAAAATTTTTTTTTAATAAACTATATTTGTTTAACAGTACAAAAATTTTCTTTTAAAGGAAGGAAGGATAAACTCTTATTAGCTTAATGGTAAAGCAGGATACTTCTAATATCTAGATCCAAGTTCGAGTCTTGGATAAGAATATTATATGTTTTTAATTTTATATAAAGATTATATATTTTTATTAAATTATTTTATAAAGATGAATAGAGTAGCAATAATTTTTATATTTTATAGTTGTGAGCGAATACAATGTATTCAAAATAATACATCTATTTATATCACTACGCACAAAAACCTTTATACTACTCTTTTTTCCCATATTTTTTTATAATAAAAAATATGGGACCGAAAAGGTCCCAACCGGGACAGGCCCTTTATAATGAGGGACTAGAAAAAAATAAATAAAGTATAAATCAATATGTGTATAGTTTTATTCTTATCTTGCCCTCTTTTAATCAAAATATTAGAGTTTGAGATAATGTCTCTGCTAATGAACTCAGTGATGAGCCAAGTAAGAGAATATCATCGATTTCTCTATGAACAGAAAGATGATTTCTGTCAAGTAATGCTAAAGATATAGGTACATTGTATTTAATCTTTGCTTTATTTTCAGGATTAATAGGGACAGCTTTTTCTGTATTAATTAGATTAGAATTATCAGGTCCAGGGGTACAATATATAGCAGATAACCAATTATATAATGCTATAATAACTGCTCATGCTATCCTGATGATTTTCTTTATGGTTATGCCTGCATTAATTGGAGGTTTTGGTAAAATCAATATGAATACAATAAAAAGATATTTTAGCATAGAGTCAAATGCTAAGATAGAATTAAAATCCAAAATAGGACCCTACCTAGCGGGGTTAATAGAAGCTGATGGATCTATTGCTGTACATAATAAATATTCTAACACTAAAAAATATCATCCAAAAATAATTGTAGTATTTAGTTCAGTGGATGAACCTTTAGCTAAAAAACTAGTTAGTATTACTAATGCTGGAGCTGTTTATGTTAAAAAAAATGCAGGTTGTGTTCTTTGACAAATTCAAAAAACAGAAGATGTTATAAAAATTATTAACATAATTAATGGTTATATGCGTACACCTAAAATAGAAGCATTGCACCGAGCTATAAAATGATTTAATGAATTTTACAATTATAATATAGATTGCTTAGGCTTAGATCTATCGCCTATAGATAGCAATGCTTGGTTAGCCGGTTTTACGTCCTCTAACTCCTCTTTTATTATATCTACTTCTCATACTAGAGTTTTAAAATATAAGTTATTGATTAATTTTGTTACTACTAATACTGAAAAAGAGGAATGATACTGTTCAGTTTATTTTTTACTATTTAGTAAAATAAGCCAATATTTAAATACAGGTTTTATTTCAAAAACTAAACATTCAAATATTATAAAATATACTTTTATAATATATGTTTATCTTCCTCAAAGTCAGGAAAGACTTATTAAGTATTTTAATGAATTCCCTTTATTAGGAAAAATTTCTCAAGATTATGAACATTGATGTGAAATTTTATCTAATAAATATAATACTAAAGTAATTGGAAAGTTTAAAGGAATTGAAAACTTAAAGATTCAATTACAAAATAGACAATCTATGTTAGGTAATAAATTAAATAAATCTTTACCTAATTTAAATCCAAAAAGAAATTTCTCTACGTCCTATGTTTTACAAAGAAAAATAAAGTCAAGTATATCTACGTCTACTTGTACAGATTTAGTTATTTGAGGAAATAACCTTCCATCTGGAGTAGGCTGAGGTAGACACACTAAGCAAGAAAGAAATATGATTAGTATACCACCATATCAATATTCTATCATAGTGGGATTATTAT
Organism: Neoscytalidium dimidiatum; assembly: GCA_037367355.1. Taxonomy (NCBI): domain Eukaryota; kingdom Fungi; phylum Ascomycota; class Dothideomycetes; order Botryosphaeriales; family Botryosphaeriaceae; genus Neoscytalidium; species Neoscytalidium dimidiatum. Next base: position 196,220 of record JAVSCG010000040.1, on the reverse strand, counting down.
TGTCTGATGGTTGATTAATTATACCTAGTACTACTCACATTAGTCCGCGTTTAGGTTTATCTCAATCATTAAGTCACTTTAAATACGTTTGATTTGTATTTAATGCTTTATCTCATTACTGTGATAATTTTCCTGTTCTTCGTGAGCGTAAAAGAGGAAAAAAAACACATTGATGTGTTGATGTAGTTACTAGATCATTACCTTGTTTTGCTGAGTTACATTCTTTATTTTATGTTAATAAAGTAAAAGTAATACCTCACAATATTTATGACTTATTTACTCCTGTTGCTTTTGCTCATTTAATTATGGGAGACGGTGGGTTTAAAAGTAATGGTATTTTTCTTTGTACTGATTCTTATTCTATCCAGGATGTAGTACGGTTATTGAATGTATTAATTATACGTTATGATTTAAAATGTACTCTTCATAGATCTAATGAAAATTACAGAATATATATTTCTAGAAATTCTGTAGGTAAAGTAGTAGAAATAGTTAAACCACATCTTATAACTAGTATGTATTATAAAGTAGGTATAGTATAATAGTTTATTATTTAACTTATTTTGCCTAAATATAAAGATTTTTTTTTTATTTTATTCGGCTCTAAAATAAGCATTAAAAAAATAAAAATTAATAGATGCTGATAGATGAAAACAGTTTTTAATAAATAAATTAAGCGTAGTCATTTTCTTATGTATAAATAAGGCGAGGGCAAAACTTTAAATCAGCTAGCTGGTGATTTATTATTAATATTTTGTTTTTAATGGTAATTTTTCTATTACATTAACTAATTTTCTGTTGTTTGACAAAGTCAAACTAAGAAAATTTTCCTTCCCTTTTTTTAATAAAAAAAAGGGAAGGGAAAATAGAAAAAAAAAAGGAAATATTACTAGCAAAAGAGTACAAGCTTTTTTCCGTCTTGAGTTAAGACAAACTTATCATCGAGATGTATCAGTAGAACAAGGGGGAACTAGCTATTTTGTTATATTAAGTAAAATAGCAACATATTTAGGTGTAAATTTGTATTCTAGAACTAGAGTACAAAACGATAAAGTGTTTTATGCCTTTATGGTTATATCTCACAGCGCAGCTAGCCATGCTAAGGTTATAAGTTATTTTGATCGCTTTCCTCTGTATTCTTCTAAATATTTGGCTTACAAGGATTGATCTTATGTGGTTGAACAAGCTAAATTGCGAGCTGGTAAAGTTTTAACTGAAAAAGAAATTTCAGAGGTTGAAACAATTAAAGCACAATTTAATAGTAAACGTAACTCGTTTGATTTTTCACACTTGGATAGTTTAGCTTAAAACCAGTTTGTTTATTAGTTTATTGATTATTTTATTGTATTCATTTAAAAGAAATTGCCGTGAGTAGTAGCAATATTACTCTTATTACATAACTATGTGCGGGAAACTCCTAAAGTCTTTTTATAAGTGTTGTGAAAACTTCTATAGATATAAGTCTAATTGTTTTGAAGCGTACACAATCTTAAATAATAAAAAGAATATTTTTATGTAATATAAAAAATATATATAAAAAAATGGACAATCCGCAGGAAACGAAGAAAAAAATTTATCCTTCCATTCAAGGGAGGCACTGGTTTTTTATAGGATCCTCAGAGACTATACGTTATGCTCCTTTATTAAGGATGAAGATATAGTCCAAATATAACCTAACGGTTATAACAAATTGAATTTCTTATTACCTCTATTGGTTGGGGGTCCTGACATTGTATTTTCTGTAGATGAGATTATAATTCTTTTCGCTTCCTTCCCTTTAGTGTATCACAATGCAGATACACAAAAGAAAGAAATATATTTAAATAATAAAGGAAAAAGTGGGGTATATATGTGAGTTAATTCAGTTAATGGTAAGCGATATGTAGGTAGTTCATCAGACCTTCAAAAAAGATTTTCTGCTTATTATAGTGTAGCGTATTTAACTAAATACAATACAACTAAGATACATAGAGCTTTGCTTAAATATGGTTATTCTGTTTTCAGTTTACATATCTTAGAATATTGTAGTCCAAATGTTTTAATTCTGAGAGAACAATACTATATAGATCTTTATAAACCAGAATACAATATATTAAAAATTGCTGGGTCATCGAAGGGTTTAGTTGTATCTGAAGAATGAAAACAAAAGAATGCAAAAAATCAACCTAGAGCTATTAAATTAACTGTAACTGATTTAATAACAAATAGTACTACAATATATGATTCAATGGGGCAAGCTGCAAAAGCTATAGGTATCCATGAATCAAATATACATAAATATTTTTCCCGTAATCAAATTAAACCTTATAAGAATAGATATATCTTCGTAAAGGGTGAGGTTGAAGAATAGTAAAAGAATTATGTTATAACCCCTACAATGTTTGATTAGTCTTCAGACATTATTCTCTGTTTAGGTGTCGTGAGTAAATCTCACCTAGTCGTAAAAAACATGGTAACGGTATAGCGAAACATGAGTAAATTTAACGACCGGACATGGTGAAAACGGTTAACGACCCCCCTGGTTGAAGACCGTCGGTGGCTATAAACATCGCTACAGACTGGTTCACCTACGTAGAGCTGAAATGTTCGCGAATGTACAGTCGGAACTTAGAATCAGATTAACAAAACTGATTGATGTGAAGGGTCCTCTACTCTGATTTTCTTTTCAGATCTTTCCTTTCCTGAAAGAAAAAAAGGGAAATTAGAGTGGAGAAGTGTGCAGAGCACTAGAAAACATCTGTGGGGCAAACCCACTTAAGATAACTAAGTTTGGGCAAAAGTAAAACAAGTCTTACTTCGCTTTAGTAAATGACCATTAAGTATTAATTGTTTAAATAAAAATTTCTCTACTAAGAATTCTAAAAATGAGATACATCTTGGTTCTTATTTAGCTGGTCTTTTTGAAGGAGACGGACATATCTCTATTAGTAAACCAGGTTCAAAGGTTAAAAATATATCTCTATCTATTACTTTTCATTTAAAAGATTTACCGTTAGCTGAACGGTTAAAAAATGTTCTCGGGTTTGGGTGAATTCGAATTAAAAAGAACGAAAACGCATGTGTTTTAACGTTCCACACTATAGATGGATTAATCTATATTGTATCTTTAATGAATTCTTACTTGAGAACTCCTAAATTAAAAAAATTTAATGATTTAATTGATATATTAAACAAAAATAGGGGTTTAGCTATTAAGAAATACTCTGTTCAAACACAAGATTTTAGTAAAGATGCTTGATTAGCAGGGTTTATTGACGCAGATGGTTCTTTTGGTATTATTAATACTAAGAAAGAAACTGATGAATCAGGTAAAACTACTAAAAAAAGAAAAGTGGCTTGTAGATTCAGAATAGAACAAGGAATGATTGATCCTAACACTAATGAAAGTTACGAACCTTTATTTAATAATCTTGCACTGTTTTTAGGTGTTAATTTGGTAGTAGTAACTAGAAATACTGGTAGACAGTATTTTAATATAACTGCTAAAAGCAGAGAAAGTATTAGTGTTGTTAAAAATTATTTAAACACATATCCATTATTTAGCTCTAAATATCTAGATTTTTTAGATTGGGAGAAAGTTGTAGATCTTATACTTCGTCAGACTCATTATGAGGATGAAAATTCTGATCTAATTGAAGAGCTAAAAAGTGGTATGAATAATAGTAGAACTAATATAAATTGAGCTCATTTACATAAACTCGGTATTTGACAAAATAAAAGGACCTTGTTAATAAAACTAAAGTTTTGTTAACTAAATATGGGAATGCCGTTAGAAAGTGTAAATTTTCTAATTATGACTTCGCTATATGCATAGAATGCCTCTAATCCGTTGCGACCTCAGGGGTTAATAGATATGTATACTACTATTAAGGATTATATAAGTTTAAAAAAATTTAAAGTTTATATTTTTACTTAATTAGTAGTAAAAATTACATATACACGGGGAGAATGTGCAGAAAACCAAAAATAATTTATCTTGTATAAATTACTTTCCCTAATTTTTTTTTGAAAAAAAAAATGAGGGAAGGTCCCCTTCAGGGGCCTGACCAAAGGGACAGTCCCCTTCAGGGGACTAGTAGGATTCTCAGAGACTACACGCGAAGACCCTTTATTAAAGGGTGAAGACATAGTCCATTATATATGTATATATATATATGTACATATACATATACATATTGAAGAATAAATCCTTATAAAATAGTTGGTAATTTGTTTAGGTGTATATGTATATGTATGAGTAACATAAATATTATTTTAGTTATCTTTAATTTTATTTATTTACTTATTCATGCTATTTTTGTTATATTATTAGGATCCTTTAATTGAGATTTTATTATTAATTTATGTACATGTAGTTATGATATCTGAAATGATGGATTCAGTATAGAGATTTTAATGATGAATTCAGGGGATGGTTCTGGAGGTGGGAATTTTCCAGGAGGTGGTTATCCAGGGGGGGGAGGTTCAAATCCAGGGGGAGGTCCTCCTGGATCTCAATGGCGTCCATATCATTATACTGCAAATGTAAGGGAAGACGGGCTATTTAATCTAATGCATAATGCATCACCTGTTTCAGTTCTTGAAACCTACAACCCTGCAGGCGATATACCTCCGCAAAATGATAGACAATTAGGTATTCTTATAGATTATAGATTTGAACATAATATCAGATCCTTGGGGTATAATAAATGAACTGTATCAAACATGTTTCCAAGTAATAATATACTAGACAGAACTGCTAGAGCTAGACTATTTAATCATATTATTGATCATAAATCTGATTTACCTACTGCATATCAACAGTTGGATATCGGAAGTGATGTTCCTAGATGAGATTTAGTAAAAATTACTTCATATTTAATTAATTCCTTAAATAACAGCAATAATTAATATATATATATATACATCTAATGATTCCCTAGACTTAATAATATCTCATTTTGATTATTACCACCTAGTTTAATATTATTCTTATTTGCTAGTGGTATAGAGCAGGGTGCGGGTGAATCTACTATAAGTATTTTTAGTAGCATACCTCTTGCAATTAATAAAAGATTAACAAAATTAGAGCGTCAACAATTTAAACTATCCCCTGAACAAAAGGAAGGGCAAGCATTAATAGGGCATATTTTAGGTGATGGTTGTATGGTAAAATATACCCCTAAAAATATTAAGGGTACTTCTAATGCTAGATTTATTTTTGCTCAATCTCATGTTAGAGAAGAATATTTTACTTTTGTCTATAACATGTTTAAATCCTATTGTAAAGGGGAGAGTTATCAATATAAAGGTGACTCTAAATTAACAGGACCTTATCATGGTTTTCGTTTTAATACTCTTACTTTACCTTGCTTTAATTTTTTCTATGATTTATTTTATGTTAATGGGGTAAAAACTATCCCTCTTAATATAATAGAATACCTTACTCCTGTCTGTTTAGCAGCTTGAATAAGTGATGATGGTACTTTCCATTCTAAAGGTTACTTAGTTCTTTGTACTGACGGTTTCACCCTAGCTGAAGTAGAGTTATTATGTTCTGCTTTAAGTAAAAAGTGAAGTCTTAAATGCAGATGTGAACGTAAAGGTAAAAACTATAGAATAGTTATTGCCAAGAGTACTATGGACATAGTAAGGAGCATGTGTAAAGATCATATGCATTCTTCTATGTTGTATAAATTAGGTATGAGTATCACAAATAATGATATTAAGGAATAATATTAACATATAATATTATTAATATTACTGAGTTATTAGCTTAATTAATCTAATTAATTAGAGAATCTTGTATAAGATATTCTTTAATTATTAGTTTTTAGCTAATAGGGTGGGTTAGGGGTCATTTACGTTCTGTTTTTTTGTATATAACTTTTACGGATAATGTAGCATCAAGTCTGGCACCTGCCTATACTTATACTTATCCTGTGCCCGAGTAGTAAGTAATTACTATAATGATTATCACTATATGCTGGAAGATCCTAAAATAATAATTAAATAGTATGATATACTATGTTTATTTAAAAGGAAAATCAGCAGGAAATCAACAGATTTATAATTATCTTGTTGAGTTCTCAGAGACTACACGTGATACACCTTATGGGTGAAAAATATAGTCCAATTTTATATGAAAATATAAATATAAATAGACTACCCCGGCACGGCCGGGGGTGGTCCAAGGGGGGGGACCCCCTAGACTACCCCAATCCTAATTTTTTTATAATAAAAAAAACAGCATGAATACTAAAAGAACTCAATTTAATTGAGATTCATTAAACTGTTTTTACTGTTTAATGTAATTAGGATTAATTTTAATAAGATGGGGAAAGTCTATTTCTTTACCGACAGGTTGAACTCTTAATGTGGTTAGGGAGTTGCTCTGAGGTGACTCAGAGGCAATAAAACTCTTTTCGATGCGTGAAAATCCTCAAGTGTTAAGTTATTTAAATGAAACACACGTAATAGGCTACTCATGTTTGTCTAATTTTTTAATAACATATGTAAAAATGCCTATAGCAAGAGGACAATACGCCTGAGTAGATAAAAAATTTTATTCTACTCATCAGAGACTAAACAAAGAGTATCTTAATAAGAATGATAGAACTTGATTTGAACAATCCTCTCTCCAAAATAATTTAATATTTAGAGATAAAAAAGGAGAAGCAATGTTGCATCCGCAATATATAACAGGTTTATCTGACGGTGAATCTACTTTTTCTTTAAAATTTGTTCAAAGAAGTTCTAATAGAACTGGTTGATATCTTCAACCTATTTTTAGAATAGAATTACAATGTAAGGATGCTTTAATATTAGAGAAAGTACATTCCTTCTTTGGTGTAGGTAATTTTAGATTACAAAAAAACAAAGGTAGAAATTCTGTTGCTATTTATTGTGTTGAATCTATAAAAGATTTAATTAATGTTATTATTCCTCATTTTGATAAATATCCTCTCTTGACTCAAAAACGAGCAGATTTTGAATTATTTAAAAAAATAGTTATTATGATGAATAATAAAGAACATCTTACTATGGAAGGATTAAAACAAATTGTATCTATTAGAGCCTCACTAAATAAAGGATTGACTCCCTTATTAATTAAACATTTTCCTGAAACAGTTTCATGTGAAAGACCAAAAGTTGAAATTCCAAAAACTTTTGATCCTTTTTGATTCCTAGGTTTCGTTGAAGGAGAGGGTTGTTTTTATGTAAAGATAGCTAATCTTGCAACAAATAAATGTATTATTTCATTAAGATTTGTATTATCTCAACATTCTAGAGATCGTCTATTATTGAATAGCTTGATCCAATATTTAGGTTGTGGTAGATTGGAGGAAACTCCAATAATAGCTAGATTAGTTATCAATAAGTTTGATGAAATTCATCAAAAAGTATTACCATTTTTTGCTAAATATCCGTTAATGGGTATAAAAAAACAAGATTTTTCTGACTGATGTAAAGTAGCAGAATTAATGAAAAATAAAGTTCATTTAACTAAAGAGGGAATTGATAAAATTAACTCTATTAAAGTAAGAATGAATTCAGGTAGAGATAATTCTGGTGTTTCCAATACAGATATTTTATCTCCTCATTCTGATGATTCGTCTTTTAATATCTCTGATAAATTGACTAGTTCGTCGGAGATTGTAGAGACAAAGTCAGAAATTAGCACTAATTCTGGTAGGAGGTAAAAAATCTACTTTACAGTTTCAACAGCAAAGTATAGACCCTAAAGCTAAATGAGAGCTAAGGTTAGTAGGGCTTACGGATAGTGATGTCTTCGATTCTTTTAGTGTTGATAAAATAAAGGGCAGATTCGTACTTAAATATAGTTTGTCCCAATCTTTTTATAACCTTAGATTACTTTATTATATAAAAAATATGTTAGGATATGGTAAAGTTTTAAAATCTGAAGTTCGTCAAGTAGCTCGTTTTACTATTAGTGACAGAAAGGTTTTAAAAGAAATAATATTCCCTATCTTTGATAAATATCCTTTGTTAACTAGTAAGTATTTTTTTTATCAAAGATTAAAGAAAGCTTGATGTATTTTAGAAAATGAAGGTCTTACTATAGAACAAAAAAACGAAGCTATAGAAAAATTACTAAATACATCTTTACCTGATGATTATGTTTCTCCTGCTATATCCCATTTAAGTGATAAAAGTACTTCTGAAATAATAAAATCTGTTGTTTCAATGTATTGATTGTCGGGTTTCATTGAAGGTAAGGGTCGTTTAGATGTTTTATATGAGCAGGGTGTATTTAATATAGAATTTTCTATTCGTATTAAATGTGATAAAGTTTTATTATATTTAATAAAACGTATATTACATATACCTAATAAAGTAATTATTGAACAAAATGAGTGATTATTGAAAACAAAACAATCAAGAGCCATTTCAAACATAATTAATGTTTTTTCAACTATAGATTGTAAATTTAAGGGTATTAAATCTCTTTATTTTAAATTATGAATAAAAGCCTTTTATTATAAAAACACAAATATTAAGAAAGTTGCAAAAATATATAGGATAGTACTAAAATTACATAAAAAACATGCCATATCATAGTTATAATAAGGGTTAATACTTTTTCTATTAATATATATACTATTAATTTATAATAAAATCATTAATTTACAATAAAATCATTATATGTAAACTGTTTAAAGGCATAACACTGAGTTTATTTTTTGATATAACAGTATGCTAATTATACTTTGTTTTTAAAGAGCTCAAAGTATCTTTGGTTTTGCATCCTAACTTATATAATATCTAGAGAGGTAATCTCTAGGTTTAATATTATGTAAATAGGAGGGGTTGGTGGAGGGTCCTTTATATTAGTAGGAATAACGGATGGGGAAGGTACTTTTGGTTTTTATTATCAAAATGGTAAATGAATTTTGGTCTATAAAATAGCTTTATCTAGATATAACTTAAGAGCACTATATTATATTAAAAAACAATTAGGTGTAGGTTCTGTTACTAAAGATAATGATAAAGCACAAATATTAATTAGAGATAGACTAAAACTTGAAAAAATTATATTCCCTATTTTTGATAAATATCCTCTTTTAACTAGTAAACAATTTAATTATTTAAGATTAAAAGAAGCATTTTTTATTTTAAATAATTCTAATCTTACTAAAGATGAAAAGGATAAAAAACTATTTGCTTTAAAAAACAAAGCAATTCCTACAAATTATATTTCTTCTGCTTGAAATATAGTAAATTTACCTTTAAAAAGTATTGTTGATGCTGTTTCTGTAATATCTAAACCTTGATTGGTAGGATTTGTGGAAGGTGAAGGTAGTTTTTATTTAGTTTCAAAAGACTCTTCTAGAATAGTTCATGGTTTTGGTATATCTCAAAAATTAGATAGTGTAGTCTTAGAGGGAATTAGATATATACTACATATACCTACTGTGGTTAAATACAAATCTAATCATAATTATTATATGTTAGATACAACTAATTCCCGAGCAATTGAAAATATTATAAAATATTTTTATAATACCATGAAAGGTATGAAAGCTGTTGAGTATAAAATTTGAGCTAGATCTTATGTTAAGAATAAAGGAAATTTAACCGAATTATCTAAAATAAGAGAAATGCTTAGAAATATGAAAAAAAAACTATATGATATTTCATATTTTGAGAATTTTTTCTCTGCAGTGCAACATAATCATAGAAAAAGTTCATAAAGATATAATTTAATTATATTCTAATTAAATTTTTTATTTTTGGTATTTTTTTTCATAATTTTCACATATTTTTGGTATATTGTTATTTACTAATCTAATTCATTGTAAAAATCAGTTTAATTATAATGTTTTCTTTTTTGTTTTTTGTAATGTAAGATATGATGTTGCTAACTATTTTTATTTCCAAGATGTTATACCAAAAAAAAGACATAAGATAGAAATAAATGAGTTTACAATTTTTAATAAATCTTAAACTAAAAAAAAAAAAGGAAAGTTAAGATAAAGGTATAGTCCGTTTCTTTCTTGTTTTAATAATAATTTTTTTTATTAATTATTAAGAGATGAACTATTAAATAATTAATAAATAAATACCAAGCATAAAAAAAAAAGTTTAATTGTTAATATATTTAGAAAATTGGTTAAAAAAGTAAACGCATTTCTTGATTATAATGGTGTAGATAATGCACCATTAATGGATATAAATCAATTAGGCAAACCAGACGGTGAGCGGCTGGATTAATGGTGGGCCCCGTGGAAAGATAGTAGATATACCTTTATACATATGCTTCAGCGGTTCGATAGATTGGAGTAGTTATTGAACATACTGACGCCAAAAGCGGTACCTGTTGAATATTGTTTACGTATCTACGAAATTTTATTTATTGTTGTATTGGCTTAAACACTGCCTTGATTGGGAAGGATTTGCAAGGGAATCCGTTACATCCCAAAGTCCATCAGGTAATACCTAAGATGTGGACCGGAAATACTTGTCTCGTGATTAAGATGGTAAAGAGCTCCCTTATCATTTAAACGAGAGGTGTTTATTCAATATAATTGAATAATTATATATATAACATAAATAGGAGGACGATTTATTAGTAACTTTAGGATCTGAGTACTTGAGTATGAACGACTATGAAGAGGCCGCAACCGGAAGATAAAGACAATGGCCCGAGAGGAGGAAGTTGAGTTGGGTAAAGGAAGAATTCGCTATACAACTGAAAGGTAAGTTATCCATTTAGAATCCAACAATATATTAAGAATATTATTGTATTATATTATATTATATAGTACTTCCCGCGCGCTACATTTCATGAAATGAAATGAAGGGAGGTACCTCGGGCCCTTAAAAATGGGGGCCCGAGTACTTTATTATTAATATACTGGGCAGTAAAGCCCGCCCGTGAGGGCGACAATAGGAGAGCGTACCTTCTAAATATAATTGACCATTTAAGAAACGCAACCTGTATATATTTAGAAAAACATGAAAAACTTAAATAATAATTTTATTGTACATAATAATAACAACGGTAATAATACACCTGTTGTTCCTGCTATTTCATATTTAGACCCCGATAATCAAAAATTGGCTATTTATAAAGACAATAGAAAAAAATCTGGTATTTATAGATGAACTAATAAGATAACAGGAAAAAGCTATGTAGGTTCTGCTCTAGATTTATCACGTAGGTTTACTAATTATTATTCTATGGCCTTCTTAGTTAGAGAAACAAAGAATAGTAATAGTATTATTTATAAAGCATTATTAAAATATGGATATTCTGACTTCTGTTTAGATATACTAGAGTATTGCGAACCAGATGTATTAATATCCAGAGAACAATATTATCTTGATCTCTTAAAGCCAGAGTATAATATTTTAAATTTTGCAGGGTCATCTGCAGGGTTAAAACATACTGAAGCTTCTATTGAACTTATTCGAGCTGCAGCACTAAAACGTATACCTCGTACTCATTCCGAAGAAACTAAATTAAAAATTAAAGCATCACTACTAGGTAAAACTCTTTCCGAAGAAACTAAATTAAAGATGAGAGGTCGTACACATACTGATGAAGCTAAAGTAAGAATAGGAGCTGGAAACTATAAAGTGCAACCTATGATTGTTACTAACATTCAAACAGGTGTTACAACAGAGTTTCCTACTATGAAAAAAGCCGCAGAGTTCCTGGGTATTACATATAATCAGATCCAAGGTTACCTTAAAAGTAAAAAAACCATTAATGGTGTATTTACTGTAGCTAGAAAGAGTTAGTATCTTATATTAGAAAGGTAATTAACATATTTAACATATTTTTTAGTTGGCTTTTGTTTTTTATTATTAGTTTATTGTATCAGATCTATTGTTAATAATTTACGGTTTGCTATCTTTTGGTACTTCTTTTATCATACATTGGCTTTTATTATTTTGCTTGGTATTTATTTGTTTTATTGGTGTTAAGTTTTACAAATTTAATTGTGAAAATCAGTTTTATCATTCTTATAATTGCTTTCTTATTCTTTTTACTTAAAAATAATATATATATATATATATATAAGATAAGAAAACAAAGAGATAAAGGTATAGTCCGAACAATAAAGAAATTTATTGAGTGTAATGATAGTTTTATAAATATACGAATAAAATGAGATTACCAACATAATTGTTACCCACCTTTAGCAGGTATACAAAGTCATAGTGGTCCAAGTGTAGATTTAGCTATATTTGGTTTACATCTATCAGGTATTAGTTCTCTTCTTGGAGCTATGAACTTCATCACAACAATATTAAATATGAGAAGTCCTGGTATAAGACTACATGAAGACGGTTGTTTTACGTCAATTTGTGTATAAGAGCCAAACTCCGGGGACACCCTAAAGCTCTAGTAACCAAAGATAAGAAGGAAACTTCTTATCCGGCCCCATTAATGACTGGGGGTATGGTAATATCACTAGAGATGAAGGAAACTGAAATGGGTTATCGCGGATCTAAGTCAAATAATTAATTATTTGTAAAAGAGCAACGAGTAGATGGTTCTTCGGTAATATTTATACCGTAAGGTGTACTCTAGTCGCCGGGAAAGCCGGTTCTGGGGTGAAACTACATACTAGTAATTTAGATTTAAACTCATGTGATAAGTATACTACTTAGTCTAAAATTTCAATACTTAATTTACTCGTATGTAGAGATTCAATCTCCTAATTTATATATACTTCTGTTAATATTTTTAAGGTTATGAATCTGATTATCAACAATTAATCTTTTCAATTATTTTGTTATTTTTAATCGTAATTTTTATCTTTAAAAATTTTATCAGGTTAAAGTGATATAAATGAGTAAAACGAAATATACTACTCGTGCTAATAAATTAAACCCTCATTTTGTTACGGGTTTTTGCGATGCAGAGTCGTGCTTTACTTTAGTTATTAGCAAAAACCCTAGACATACTTTAGGTTGAAGTGTAAAATTAGTTTTTAATATCCATTTGCATTCTAAAGATATAGATATTTTATATCTAATCCAACAGTTTTTTGGTGTAGGAAATGTAACCCTTCACGGGGATGCAGCTCTCTATCAAGCTGTAAAATTAAGCGATTTAGCTTGTATAATGGAACATTTTAATAACTATCCACTGTATACTCAAAAGTATGCAGATTTTCTATTATTTAAAAAAGCTTTTGACATTGTAAAAACTAAAGATCTAACTGAGGCTGGTCTCACAAAACTTATCAGTATAAGAGCAACTCTTAATAAAGGTTTATCTGAAAGATTGAGTGTTGCTTTTACTAATATTATTCCTGTACCAAGACCTCAAGTTCCAAAAACTACATTAGATTCTAACACACCAGGAATAAAACACTGATTTGCAGGGTTTGTATCAGGTGAAGGGTGTTTTATAATTAAAGTAAGCAAATCTAAAATACATAAATTAGGTAAAAGTGTATCTCTTAATTTCTTAGTCTTTCAACATAAAAGGGATTCAAAATTATTAGAAAGCTTTATACAAATTTTAGGTTGTGGTACTTACTCTATTAAAGAAAATACTAGTGTTGGTACATTTGCAGTGTCAAACTTTAATAATATAATAGATAAGGTTATACCTTTTTTTGAGAAGTATTCTATCTTAGGTGTAAAAGCTAAAGATTTTGAGGACTTCAAAAGCATCTGTCCTTATTAAGTCTAAAGCTCATCTAACTCAAGAAGGGTTAGATAAAATTCTTTTGATAAAATCAAGAATGAATACTAAAAGAGAATTATAGTAAGTAGTATAGAATTATTATATATAAAGGCTTATATCTGAATTTTTTTGTATTCTTTTTTAAAATTTTTTCAATTAAATATAAAAAAAAAAAAGATAGACAAGCTTGCCTTTATATGATTTAGCGGTGGTTAATGATAACTCTAGATTAAAGCTACTACATTTAGATAAGTAGTTTTCATTATAGACTTATAATTATCTTAAAAATGTTAAGTCTTATTTGTTAAACACTTATTGTTTTGTAGAGCGAAACTTGCATTATTTGGTTGAGCAGTTGTAATTACAGCTGTTTTATTATTATTATCTCTTCCCGTGCTCGCCGGTGCAATTACAATGGTATTAACTGACCGTAATTTCAATACTTCATTCTTTGAAGCTGCAGGTGGAGGTGATCCTATTTTATACCAACATCTTTTTTGATTCTTTGGTCATCCGGAAGTTTATATATTAATTATACCTGGATTTGGTATAATAAGTACTACTATCTCAGCTAACTCTAATAAATCCGTCTTCGGTTACATTGGTATGGTCTATGCCATGATGTCTATTGGAGTATTAGGATTTGTAGTTTGAAGTCGAGTTTTGGCTTCGCCTTTTAGTGATATGAGGATTTATATTATTTATTTCGCTGTAAGCTGGAACGGTTTAGTGCTAATTGGTACCTTGAAGGGTAAAAATTTAATTAGCTATACCAAATCAGCCGGCAATCTGTCCCTAAACTCATCAGAGAGTAAAACACAGAGTGCTTCAGAGACTATATGCGAAACATCTTTTAATTTTTCAACATTTCGTCATAATTATATTACACTATTTGGAAATGCTGCGCAACATCTATCCAACAACTGATTAACTTGATTTATTGGTTTTGTAGAAGGAGATGGTGCCATCCAAACTTATGCAAATGGTACAAGAGTACGTTTTGTTCTTACTCAAAAGGAAAGTGCTATCCTTTTCTATATTCAGAAAAAATTAGGAATTGGTACTGTTAAGCATTTTCCTCAAGGGAAAAGTGGTAATAAAAATGACTTCTACAGATTAATTGTAGATAATCCCTCACATATTCTTCTACTAGCCTTTTTATTTAATGGTAATCTAGCTCTTACTCACAGAATACAACAATTATCTTTGTGAGCTCAAGCTTTAAACAATCGTTTTGGGGCAAATACAATTGTATTGATTAATACTTCTGTATCAGTTACATTACAAGATGCTTGATTATCTGGTTTCACCGATGCTGAAGGATGTTTTAATGTATCCATAACATCCAACGCAAGATATGCTTTAGGTCATGTTATAAAAATGCGTTATTTACTTGATCAGAAGGATAGTGCTATCCTTCTGATCATACGAAACCTTTTCGGATTTGGTAAAGTAACTCTTAGATCCAAAACGAACGGTGTTTATCGTTATACAGCTACAGGGTTTAAATCAATGAATGATGTAATATCTTATTTTAAAGTATTTCCATTACTTACTAAAAAAGCCCAATCATTCGATAAGTGATTAACCATTCATAATCTGGTTTCTAATAAATTACATCTCACTGAAGAAGGATTAGCCCAAGTAAGAGTATTACAGAAACAGATTAATATTGAGAATGGTATGACAAAAAAAACAGGATCTGCGCATCCTTAGTGTTATTTATTAAAAGATGAAGATATAGTCCGATTCTCCTTGTGAAAGGAGCACATACTATATCTAGTATGCGGGTAGATATGAGGAATATCTATTAACATTTTGCATCACATGTATACTGTTGGTCTTGATGTGGATACAAGAGCGTATTTCACAGCTGCTACTTTAATAATTGCAGTACCTACAGGTATTAAAATATTCTCATGATTAGCCACTTGTTACGGTGGTTCTTTACACTTAACACCTTCAATGTTATTTGCATTAGGGTTTGTATTTATGTTTACAATCGGGGGGTTATCAGGTGTTGTTTTAGCGAACGCTTCACTTGATGTTGCTTTCCACGACACCTATTACGTAGTTGCTCATTTTCACTACGTTTTAAGTATGGGAGCTGTATTCGCTCTATTTAGTGGATGATATTTCTGAATACCAAAAATATTAGGATTAGATTATAACATCTTATTATCTAAAGTTCATTTCTGAATTTTATTTATTGGTGTTAAAAGGGGAAGATTTAATTTTTACGAGAGAGGAAAGAGATTTAATCACCAATTACCTGGTGGTTCACCTAACGATAACTTTATTATGTTTTTTAAAAACGTTAAAGAAAGTAAAAAAGATATTTATAAAGAGTTAAGAAGAAGATCTGGAATATATTTATTTATAAATAATATTACTAAAGATTTATATGTAGGTAATAGTCTTAATTTGTCTAGAAGAATGACTAGTCACTTTTATCATGCAAATTCTGATAAAGTTACAAGGATTGTAATAACTAGAGCTATGAGAAAATATGGTCTAGATAATTTCTCACTAGCTATATTAGAATTCTGTGATCCTGACATAAAAGTTTGTTCTAATTTAGAACAAAAATGAATATATTACTACAGACCTAGATATAATGTTTTAAAAATAGCAGGTAGTTCTTCAGGTTTTAGTCATAAAATTGACACAATAAATAAATTAAAAGAGTTATTTAGAAAAGAGAACCATCCTAATTTTGGAAAAACTAGCTCTCCTGAAACAAGAAAGGCTATTAGTGATGGTGTAAAAAATTTTTATCTTAATAATAGTCATTCTTCTAAAGGGTTAAAAGGTAAACTTTCTCCTCAATACGGTATAGGTGGTCATTTTGTTTTTTGTTATAACAAAAAAGGTGAAGAGTTGATTTTTCCATCTATTAATGGAGCTAAACAACACTTCAAGGTTAGATGGACATTTATTAAACAAAATATAGACACTCAAAAATGAGTGTCTATACAAAATGATGAATGAATTATTCAATCCACTCCTCGTAAAAATTAACAAGATTAGCACCTACCAATCTTTCTATATGCTGAGAACACCCATAAAGCTTAAGTACTAGTCTTTCTTTTTAGGATTTGGCAGTAAAAATCTTAAGTATATCTGGATAATCAGCAGGAAAGCAACGAGTAAGTATGTTTGTATATTTATTCTAGTAGGATCCTCAGAGACTACACGAAAGAGACCATTAGTTTGTAATGGTTAATATTTAGTCCACATTAAAAATGTAATCTTACATTCTTCCCTCTGAGTGTTGGGGGCCTATAATAGTAATATTATGGTGTAATAGGAGTTGTTATTCTCCTTAAAACTTGGTAAATTGCTGGAAAGGCATTAAACTATAAATTTTAGATTTTTTTTTGCATTTCCTTGTATCTATAGTTTAAGTTTTACTTGTAATACCCAATCAGCAGGTAATCCTTTATTAAAAGGCAACTTCAACGATCACGCCCCAAGTATCCTGCCTGGCTTTATAACATAAACTATTTTATTAACAATCACCAGAATAGGTCGTACTTATCATCCCTTTTTTAGTTATCGTTAATTTTACGTTATGTTATGTCAGGTAACTAAGGATAGTGATATGATCTACAAATATTAATTTTGTGCTAATAAACACTATTTATTTATCTAAACTAAGTGTTACCCGTAAATTATGTATTAGTAACAGTAGCTTGAGTCCTAAGGTAACAAAATTAGGCGGGTCTTGTCGTCAATACTCTATTCAATCTAGAGGCTCTAATGTTGATGAAATTAACAATCAAAAATCAATTGAATTTGATTCTCTTGAATTCGAATGTGAACAAATTAAGTTTGAATACATAGGAGTTGCAGGTGTTTATAAATTGACTAATAAAAACGATTTTATTCGTTTTTATATTGGAAGTTTAAATAACTTAGAAGAATGGAAGAGTATAATAAATTAACTAAAGGTTTACGTAACCCTCACTCCTCAGCAGAGTTGGAAATATCAAAAACTCCGGCTTCAGAATGAAGTTTAGAATTTATATATATTACTACTCCACAATTATCTTTAGTTTATGAGCAATATGCTATAATAAATATAAAACCCTCTATTAATAGTAATTTTAGTGTCGTTCTTCTACTCCAGATTCTTAAGGGGGTAAAACCTCAGTGAGGTAATAATCTGGATAATGCTATTATCGTTTTTAAAAAATTATTATCTTTATTTCCTGATGATTCTGAGGGTTATAATAGATTTTCTGTATTCCTTAAAACTTATATATTAGTTAACAATTTAGAGTATAGTATGGAAGAAGCTGATTCTAAATATTACTGTTCTTTAGTATTCGTATATGATAAAAATACTCCGGATAAAGATCCTGTTGTTTATTCAATAAATAGAGCTCTAAAAGGATTGCAAATCAGTCATAGTACTTCCCCCCCGGGGAGATGTACCACGCCCCCTTTGGGGGCGAGTACTTTATTAGATTATATAAATAATAAATATATCTATAAGTTAAATCTTGTCTTTTCTCTTGAGCCATTAGCGGCACACAGTTTTTCAGAATATAAAGAAAAACCTGAAGGGGATAATCAACTGCGTAAACATATTTTTGTTTTTAATAAAGACAATGAGATTGTATTTGAATTCAAATCTGGGAGAGAGATGGCCAGATTCTTCCAAATTGATGGAAAAGTAATTAAAAAAAATCTACGGGGACCCTACCCCCCCCCGTTGGCAAGAGCTGCTATCGCCAAGGGTGAATACCAGGATTTTTTTACTTTTATTTAAAGAGGTTGGGGGCCCCACGCTGCACAGCAGCGGGACCCCAACCCACGGGGACCCCACCCCCTCTCGCCTACAGCGAGAGGGGGGCACCCCGTAGGTATCCTATTGTAAAATAATTTACGTGTTTAATAATAATACACAAGAACTAATTATAAAATTAGATAGTGTAAATAAAGCTATGATATACGCTATAATTAATTTATATACGTATAAAAAATTTAATCGATAGAGGTAACCCTTATGAAGGTAAAATATATAGCTACAAGGATAAATTATAAAAAAAAAATTTTTTTTATAGTAGTGTACAAGTCATATGATTATGCAACACTTCTTAGGTCTACAAGGAATGCCGAGTGAAGAGGCCTTAAGCAAGTCTCAATTACTCTAAAGTAGCCAAACTCCGGGTAAATCCTAAAGCCGACTAATACCTCAACCCTTAATTAAAAGATTAGGGGAGTCCGATTGGTAATGCAATTGGGGAAAGTAAAAACTTAGTCGGATTGATAGAAATATCTAATGGACGTTCGCGGATCTAAATCACCTCTTAACAATGTGTAAAAGAGCAACGACTAGATGGTTACTCGACTTATAACAGTGATAGGATTGGAAACCCTATCCCACTCGAATACCTTCTAATATTAAGAGTATTTAAAGTCCTCCAAGCTTTAAATATGTGAAGGCTAGTTATAAGTTGTAAGGTATAGTCTAATAGCCAATGAAAAGCGGCGTTATGTATTCAGCTTGTACCTAAATAGGTGGAATTGGCGCCTCCCACCCTACAAGGTAAAAGAATACCAAGACATGAAGAATTAGTGACTACCCTGATGCTTTTGCAGGATGAAACTTAATAAGTAGTTTCGGTTCTATAGTATCAGTAGTTGCTACTTGATTATTCTTACATATTGTATATCTACAACTAGTTGAAGGTAAAGCTACTTCAAGATATCCTTGATTAACACCTCAATTCTTCAGTGATTTATTACAAACACTTTTAAATAGATCATACAATAGTTTAGAATGATGTTTAAATAGTCCACCTAAACCTCATGCCTTTGTAAGTTTACCTTTACAAAGTCGTTCTGTGGGTATAGTATCTTCAGTGTTATTATTAGTTTCTTCATATTTTTCAAATATATTTGAATACTGTGATGCACCTAGAGCTTGAGGTTTATATTTCCAAGATAGTGCTAGTCCACAAATGGAAGCACTTGTAGAATTACATAATAATATTATGTTTTATTTAGTTATAATCTTATTTGGTGTAGGTTGAATATTACTATCAATTATTAGAAACTACGTAAATAGTAAAAATGCCATAAGTAATAAATACCTTAACCACGGTACATTAATAGAATTAATATGAACTATTACTCCGGCTTTAATATTAATTCTTATTGCTTTCCCTAGTTTCAAACTATTATACTTAATGGATGAGGTAACTGATCCTAACTTATCAATAGTTGTAGAGGGTTCTTTTTCAGGTGGCCCTAAATCGCATATATTAAATAAAATAGAAGACACCTGTATGTTAATATTAATTATAACAGGTCAAAGAAATAATATTATTAAGAAAATACCATCTAATCGTATGTTCCATACTTTCCCCTTATTTATTATATATAATAAAAAATTAGTCCCGCGCGCGCAGCGCGCAGGGACCTGTGGGGACCCCAACCCTACGGGGGATGGTTCCTTTGGAGGGACTAGAGTAAAAGCTGCTTCTAGAATAGGTCCACATAATCTAGATGTTATTTCAGTTATAATTGGTTCATTGTTGGGTGATTGTTATGCGAATAAAAGATCAGTAGAAGGTACAAGACTTTGTTATAGACAAAGTACTGTACATAAAGATTATTTATTTTGATTATATAATTTTTTTTTCGCTAGAGGTTATTGTTCTAATTTAGAGCCTAGAATGTATAAAAGAATATTAAAAAATAAAGGTAGTGATGATAAAACTCATTATGGTTATGAATTTAATACTTTTACTTTTAGAAGTTTTAATTGAATACATGAAATGTTTTACAAGAAAGGAGTAAAATATATTAATGTAGATTTAGTTAAATACATAACACCTTTAGCATTAGCTATCTGAATTTCAGATGACGGAGGTTGAGCTAAACCTGGTGTAAGAATAGCTACAAATAGTTTCAATTTAAAAGAAGTAGAATTTTTAGTAAAAGTTCTTCAAAGTAAATTTGGTTTAGATTGTACTATTCAAACACTAAAGCCTACCCCCTCCGAAGGAGGGAGGTGGGCCTCCTCCCCTCTCCGGAGGAGAGGGGGGAAGCCTTCGGGTAATTGTAATATTTATATTAAAAGAAGCTCAGTTCCTAAGTTAAGGGAGCTAATTTTACCTTATTTACATACATCTATGCACTATAAATTAGGACTTTACTCCTAATTTTTTTATTATATAAAAAAAAATGAGAGGGGCTAGTACTATAGAAAGCATATGCTTTAGTTATTTCTTTATAATATTAAAGTTCTTCTAACCCTTTCACATATATGCGATAGTCGTGAGATAAATAGTCCCGCGCGCAGTAGCGCGCAGGGACCTACGGGGACCCCACCCTCGTTGGTAGATTTATTTCTAAGTTTTCGACAGAATTCTTAGAGAAAAGATTTAATCTTTTCTCTGGCGACACGAGTGAAAACAGTTAAAATATTATTATCACATTCAATATCACACCTTAGGTGACAGATAATAATACAAGACTGTCAGTAAATAGTTTATTTCTTTTTATTTATTGCAACAGACTGGGTCACTTGTGGGTGTCAGTATATCTGATGCTTAATGTACAGTCGATCAGGTAATTTACCCTGCACCAATGATATTGAAGTTACCAATACCCTGATTTCTTAGATCAAGAAGATGAATTCATAGAATTTGATTCATACTTAGTACCAGAATCCGATTTAGAAGATGGTGCATTAAGAATGCTAGAAGTAGATAACAGAGTTATTGTTCCAGAGTTAACTCATGTTAGATTTATTATTACAGCTGCTGATGTAATACATAGCTTTGCTGTTCCGGCTTTAGGTATCAAATGTGATGCTTACCCTGGTCGTTTAAATCAAGTATCTGTTTTAGTAAATAGAGAAGGTACATTTTATGGTCAATGTTCACTCACGGGTTGAGACCCCGTTCGGATAAAAAGAGTCCGGCCTGTTTAAATCCAGGGCACGAGCATGATAGAAGCCAAATTCCGGGGACACCCTAAAGCTTTAACTACCAAAGTATAGCTGAAAACTGTTATACCGGCCAAAAATAATGTTGAGGATATGGTAATAATGTTAAAGATTGTAGAAATACGAATGGGTTATCGCGGATCTAAGGTATAATAATATATTATGACTCCATAATTGTTTAATACTTAAGAGCAATATTGGGAAACTGGTACTTAATAGTTATAGTAGTTATTATGCAAAAGAGCAACGAGTGGATGGTTTCTCGTGTACCAGCCGTTTTTATATAGAAACATATTTATAACGAGGAATACCTAGTAATCTAGGATAGTTTGTACATGTAAGGTGTACTCTAATAGCCGACGAAAGAAGGCGTTATACGGTAATCTCAGCTAAAGATAAATCTATGCTAAATATCAATAGACATGTCCGAAATCTGTGGTATACTACACAGCTCTATGCCTATTGTTATAGAGTCTGTATCTCTAGAGAAGTTCCTAACTTGATTAAACGAACAATAATTTTTTAATTCTTTTAATTAATTATTAATTCATTCTTGTTTTTAATAAGTAATTTACGTATAAAAAAATTTAATATATTTAAAAAAAAATATAAAAAAATATTTATATAAAAAAAGCATATATATATTGTATAAATATGTACACCTTTTTGTTAAAAATTATTTGCAATTTTTTTTAATTAAGGTGAAAAAAAATTTTTTTGCCTTAATTAAAATGTATAATTTATATAGGTAGTTTATAGCTAGGAGGTGAGTACCGCCACTTATATACCAAGGGTAAGGCGATAGTTATAGATGAGGGAAGGGTTAGGGTTTAATAGACTTTAGTTGGGACCCCCCCCCCGTAGGGCTATATTATATAATTTTATTCTATGTACGTTAAATTGTAATAATTAGATTACAATTTATTTTAACAATGGAATATATGTCACTCATGTATTACCATTATAACATCTAAGTAACTATGTCATTCGTGAAAGGTTAATATCTTAGTGTCACTTTGTATATCATTTCATCTTAAAGTTAAATTATGAACTTATCACTAATTTTATTATCAATAATAATTATTTCTCTTGTAATTGTTTTTTTATGTTCAATAAAAAAGCTAAAAATTATAATATGTTTTTTATTAGCTATTATAATTTTTGTACTATTTATTTATTCAGGTTGTGGTAAAGAATTAATGTATATTATTATGAATAATATAGAACAGTTTCAGGATATAATTTCTGGTTTCTTTTCGATACTTTGAATATTATTTGCTTCTGGTAAAGAAACTATAGGAGGTTCAGGTAATGACATGCCTGATGCAGGAGTAGGAGATAGCTATGGCGGCGAATCTGTTGGTTCTTCTAATCCCTATTCCCCTTCTGATGAAAGTAATGTTAAAGAAGAGTCTTCTGATGAAAACGATGAAAATAAAGCTAAAGAAAAGCCATCTACTTTAGATAAAGGTAAACGTAAGGCTACCGAACAAGAAGTATTAGAACAAGAGAGAAAACGTGCTCGTATAGATCCCCCTTGAATTCCTATAAAACCGGAAGATTTAAAAGGGGAAGAAGATTTAAAAGAGGAAGAAGATTTAATACAGGAAAATTTAAAACAGGAGGATGAAGATAATTTTTATTCATCTGAAACTTCCCTTTATTCTTCTTTAAATTCTGATGACGAAGGTGAAAAATTGGAAAAAAAATTACAAATATTAGAAAATGAACAATTTTTACCTAAACGTTCTCCAGGAAAATAGAAATTTAGGTTAATATTAGCTATAGCTAGTATTGTTTTTTTTCAATGCTTAACCGTCTTTTAGTTTTTACTTATTTTTTTTTCTTTTGCCTTACTTTTTTATTAGTTTATTCCCCTCTCTTTAAGAGAGGGGCTAATTTCTTATTTATTTTTCATTTATTTAGCTTACTAATTTCATTAGCTTCATTTTAACTAGTTAACTCTTGCTTTGTCTTATTGTCACTTTGTATATCATTTCTTTTAATAATTATATTATGAACTTATCACTAATCTTATTAATAATAGTTATTTTATTACTTATAATCATATTATTATGTTTTTTTTCTTCAATACAAAATCTAAAAATTATAATATGTTTCTTATCTGCTATTATAGTTATTATTCTAATAATTTATTCAGGTTTAGGATTATTATTAATAAATCATATTGAGGATGATATAGAACTGTTTCAGGATATAATTTCTGGTTTCTTTTCGACACTTTGAATCCTACTTGCTTCTGGTAGAGAAACTATAGGAGGTTCAAGTAATGACATGCCTGATGCAGGGAGAAGGGATAACTCTGGCGATGTATCCGATGGCGCTAATTCTGAACCAAGTAAAAGCTTTTGAGATGTTGTAAAGGATGAAGAAAAACAGGAAATAGTTTCGAGTAATGCTTATTCGGTTGAATCCAATGAAGATCTCCTTATGAAAGCTATAGAAAAGTTAACAAAAGAAACTAAAGAATTATGAAAAAAAAATGTTGATATTATGGAAAAATGTGAACAAGAAAAAGAATTGTCTAATGATACTAATCTATCCCAAGAGGAAAGAAATAAGCATAAAGTAAATAGTGATAATTTATGGGCTAAGGGTATAGAAATAAAAGAACAACATAGAATTAAGAATAATTCAATTAAATCTATGGCTAGACAACTTGAAAGAAACCCTGATTACTATGAATATGATTCAGATGTTTATAAAACTGATTCAGATGATCATGAAGATGATTAATAATCATCTTCATAGTTAAATTATAATTAATTTATACTAAATTTCTTTTTTCAATCTGTTTATTGCCATTCATTTTTTTTTTGCTTTTTTTATATAATTTTTGTAATACAAAAATTATATAAAAATAATTCTTTGCTTATAAACTTTGTATATCATTTCATTTAATAAAATATTTTATGAATTTATCATTAATCTTATTTTTAATAGGAATTTTTGGTTTTGTATTAAATAGAAAAAACATAATATTAATGCTTATCTCTATAGAAATAATGTTATTAGCTATTACCTTTTTAATTCTAGTAAGTTCTCTTAGCTTTGACGACATTTTAGGTCAAACTTATGCAATTTATGTGATAGCTATAGCTGGAGCAGAATCTGCAATAGGTTTAGGTATTCTAGTAGCATTTTACAGATTAAGAGGAAGTGTTGCGATAGAATTTAAATAATGTATTTAGCTATAATTATCTTACCTTTATTAGGGTCAATAGTATCCGGCTTTTTTGGTAGAAAAGTTGGAGTTAGCGGAGCCCAATTAATAACATGTAGTTGTGTTTTAACAACTACAATACTGGCTATATTAGCCTTTTTTGAAGTAGGTTTAAATAACATACCTGTGTCAATACAATTATTTAGATGAATTGATTCAGAATCACTTAACATATCATGAGGTTTCCATTTTGACTCTTTAACTGTGTCAATGTTAATACCAGTATTAATAGTATCTTCGTTAGTACATGTGTATTCAATAGGTTATATGAGTCATGATCCTCATAATCAAAGATTTTTTAGTTATTTAAGTTTATTCACCTTTATGATGGTAACTCTAGTAACAGCAAATAATTATTTATTAATGTTTGTGGGATGAGAAGGTGTAGGAGTTTGTTCTTATCTTCTAGTTTGTTTTTGATTTACTAGAATAGCAGCAAACCAAAGTTCTCTTTCAGCTTTTTTAACAAATAGAGTAGGTGATTGCTTTTTAACTATTGGTATGTTTACTATATTATGAAGTTTTGGTAATATAGATTATGCTACTGTATTTTCATTAGCTCCTTATATGAGTGAAAATATTATAACAATAATAGGGATATGTTTATTAATTGGTGCAATGGCTAAAAGTTCTCAAGTTGGTCTTCATGTTTGATTGCCTATGGCGATACCCTTATAAAAGTCGCAGATGGTCAATGAACAGTAACTATATTATGGTTATGGTAAAGTTCGACCATAGAACCATACCAGAAGTATAGCAAGGATTAAACCAAATATATTTCGTACGTATGGAGATTCCAGACACTTCTGGACTTAAAAGCTACTGAGGTGAAAACGGTCAAAGATGTTCCGTAGTCAAGACCGTCGGTATTTTAATGTATCGCTACAGACTAGGTCACCACGGGGTCACTGAAATGTGGCTGAATGTATAGTCGGAAGCTCTATTTATTTGACAGGTGTAATCGGAGTAATGTTATCTTTAAAGTATATTACTTTACACCTTGAGCTTTGGGAAGGTTTAATTTATTTATTTATGAATATATTTATATTGTATTATGGTACTCCTGATACAATTAATCTTATTTTTTGTTATACTAATTATAATAATAATAAGGTATATCCTCATTATAAAGTATCTCAAAAAACTCCTTACAGAATAAATAAGAGAGTGGTAAGAGGTATTCATACTAGTAGTAAAGGACGTCTTATATGGGTATATGATATAACTAAATTATCTGACAATGGTGGTTTAATCCCTGGTGCTCCTTTTAAAACAAAAACGAAGTGTGCCAATGTTTTAAAAACTACTCGTAATACTGTTACACTTTATTTAGATAGCAAAAAAATATTCAATAACAAATGGATATTTAGTTCTATTGAATTATCTAAAGAACAATTGTCTAAGTATTTAATTCCTTCAACAGTATGAGAAGTAATAACAGGAGAATTATTGGGGGATGGGCATATATCATATAATCCTATCAATAGTCCTCAAATTAATGCTAGATTAGAGTTTACATTTGCTGCCAAAATTTTACACTATGTTAATTATCTTAAATTTAATGTCTTAGCTCCTATTTGTACACCAAGCAGTCCTACTGCTTGATCCAATCCTAAATTTGATGGTAAAGAACCAACACAATATTGGTTCTCTACTAAACGTTTACCAGCTATTACTAATTTATATTTTTCTTGATATAAAGAAATAGATGGTAATTTTATTAAAATTTTACCTTTTAATATTGAAGAGCTATTAACTCCTATTGCTTTAGCTCATTGAATTACCAAAAAACAAAAAAGTATTGATACTTTTATTAATAATATTTTAAGTATACTATTTATATATATATTTTATCAGAAAAGTTTAATAACATACAAAAACCTTAATTTTAGTTTTTTCAATTAATTAAAGCTCTATTGTAGTAATAAAAATATGTAACCATCGTTGTTCTATTTTCTTATACATTTTCTTTTGGTAATGGATACAACATTACTGCGTGTAATAAGTATGCAATCATATTATTATGTGCAGCGATGTATATAATTATATTACTAAGAGAAGGGTAACATATTACATAAAGCTTAGTGTTAAATTAAAGAAAACTATATATATTAAATAAAGCCTAATGATAGGCAATTATAAAGAAAATTAGATTATTTATAAAATTTTAAAATGAGAATTTTAAAAAGCTATCCTCTATTAAAAATGGTTAATTCATATGGGATTGATTCATCTCAACCTTCTAATATTAATTTTTTATGTAGCTTCGTTTCTTTATTTGCTTTCTATTTTGTATGGAAAAAGCTTATCGATATATGCTGAGTTGGGTGTAATGTATCTGAGCTTTTATTAAATTACTTTTTTGTATATTGTATTATATTAGATAGTATATTGTTTTGGTATTTAATATTATTATTATTATTATTAGCTATTTTATTTTTACTATTTATCTTTATTATGTCATCGTTTTTCAGTACTTGCAATGTAATTTCCGCTACTTCTTCTAATAAAAGAAGTAAAAGGTATATAACTCCTGTTATTAACAATCAACATAAACCGGGGTTTATGTTTAGTTCTGGTTCTGGTTCTGGTTCTTTATTTTTAAAAAAAGGTAATTATGTACGTCCTGTCAATAAATTGTTTAATAGTCTTAATCTACGTCATGCTTACAGTACTACAAGAGGCCCTAATTCTTCTTCTATTGTTCCTGTTTTGAAATATGATAATGCTGATATTTCAAAAAAACAAATTGTAATGGACAATAAAGGTATGTCAGGTATATATAGATGAATAAACAAAGTAAATGGTAACAGTTATGTAGGAAGCAGTGTTAATTTAGGTAAAAGATTTAGTAATTATTATAGTTTTAATTATATTACTGATCCTAAACGTAACATGTTAATACATAAAGCGTTAATTAAGTATGGTTATTCTAACTTTACCTTAGAAATTTTGGAATATTGCGAGCCTAAGTTGGCTATATCTAAAGAACAATATTATATTGATTTATTTAAACCCATATATAATATTTTACAGGTTGCAGGTTCAAGTTTAGGTTTTACTCATAGTAAAGAAACTTTGGCTAAGTTTAAAGCTAGATCTTTTACTTCCGAACATCTAGCTAAATTAAGAGATCATTTAAGATCTTATAATGCTAGTAAAGATCAGAGAGAAAGGTCTAGAAAACGAATGTTGGAGTTAAATAAGTTAAAAGGAATTTCAGTAGAAGTTTTTGATACAAAAACTAATGAAATTTCTGTTTACCCGTCTATTCGTCAAGCTGCTGAAGCTATTGGTTGCGTACATCGTACAATACTATTAGCTAATAAAGTATTTGAAGAAAAAGGGGTTTCTAGACCTATAAAAAAAAGATATTTAGTAAAAATAAAAAAAAGTTAATATATAAAAAAGGTAATCTGGGCTGATAAAATAAAAAGGTTAACTTTAATAGGTTTTAGTCATACTCCCCCCCAGATGGTTATTTTGCAAGTGGTAGTGTAAAGATATGTACAGATAATTTTACAAAGGAAGAAGTATTAAGATTAATAGAGGTTTTACATGTAAAATATGGTATAAAAGCTTCTATAAATCAACGTACTAATCCTGGAGGAGTAATTAAATGGCGTATTAGAATTAGTAAATTAAGTATGGACAAGTTAATTTCATTAGTTCGTCCTTATTTTATACCTGAAATGCTTTATAAATTAGGTTTAAATTAATTGTATCAGTAATATCTTATACATTTAGTTGTTACTAAGTCAGAATATTACAAACTACTTTTTAACATACTAAATATAAAAAAAAGTATGTCTTTAATTTGTAAATTAAAAAGGGCTTTCCTTAAACTTCACTATGTGCGAAAACATCCTGCTTTAAGTATTGGTCCACTCAAGAGTTATTTCTTGCTAGGAAAAATCCGATATGAGGGACAATCTGCAGGAAACGTGACTATAAGTCATGGTTCCTCAGAGACTACACGTGAAGCATATATATTAAAAGATAATCTATTTAAGTCTTGATTTATAGGATTTTTAGAAGGGAAAGGATCTTTTATGATCAATAAAAATGGAAACTTAGAATTTAAAATAGTACATACTTCTACAGATGCCTCAGTTTTGTTTTATATAAAGAAGAAATTAGGTTTTGGTGTTGTACGTATACAAGATAAAGTAAAAAATAATCATTGCTTTAAAATAAACAATGAAAAAGGCTTATTTAATTTAATTTCAATATTAAATGGTAATCTATTTTTAGATACTAAACAAAAAGAATTTAAATTATGAATAGATGCGTATAACAAAAAATATGGAACTACTTTTATTTATTTAAAAAATAACAATAAGCCTAATTTGTCTAATTATTGATTATCTGGTTTTACAGATGCTGTTGGTATTTTTACTTGCATTATTAAAGATAAACCAGATAAAAGCGGTTTAGTTAAATTGAGTTATACTCTATCTCAAGATGGTAATTATAACCAAATGAAGTATTTAGCCGTAATTTTAAAAGGAAAAATACATTATAATAATGGTATTTATGAAACTACAGTAAATACAACTAAATTGTCTAAAGTAATTAATTATTTTAAGATCCATTCATTAAAAACTAATAAATCAATAGTTTATTTAAATATTAGAAAAATTTATTTTCTAATTAAGGATAAGAAGTCTTTAACTAATGAAGACATAAAACTCTTAACTAGATATAAAAATAATTTAAATAGATTAGATTCTTAAATATATTAATAGAGATATTTAATATAAAAAAGGGGGTATGATAAATCACTCCTTTTTAATATATATGAAGATATAGTCCGAACAGTTATGTAAATAACTGTGTATTTTTAATAAATGTATATTAAAAATCAACTATTTTTGCCTACACCTGTATCTGCATTAATACACGCTGCTACTATGGTTACAGCAGGTGTATATTTATTAATGCGTTCATCTCCTTTAATAGAATATAGTTCAACAGTATTATTACTTTGTTTATGATTAGGTGCTATAACTACAGTGTTTAGTTCTCTTATAGGTTTATTCCAACAGGATATTAAAAAAGTTATAGCTTACTCTACTATGAGTCAATTAGGTATGATGGTAATAGCAGTAGGTTTATCATCTTACAATATAGCTTTATTCCATCTTGTTAATCATGCATTGCTTTATAAGTGCATATAAAATTCGACTAATTGCTGGAAAGTCCTTTATTTATTTTTTTTTATGCATAATAGATATACCTGGATAATCAGCAGGGAAATAATTATGTATAATTATACATAATTATACCTTCAACGACTATACGTTGAAAGTACTATTTATTTAATATTTGTTATATAGTTATTATGCAATTTTATTATTTAGATAGTATTATGATATAGTCTAGTCAATTAGGTAACTAGTTATTAAAGTATATTTTTTTTTAGTTATTCTAATTATTTTTCCTAGCTCCGCGGTGACGGATCTTGTCTACCGCCTGCTGTGAGAGCAGTCGGAGGCTATAAATAAAATATATGTATGAAATATTGTAAAAACAGTCTTGTAATTTTTTTAATAATGATGCGTGATCATCATTGTTAATGTGATTAATAGTAATTATTAAAATAATTAAATGGTGTAAGTAATTATTTAATTATTATCTAATTATTATATCATATAGTTGTGAGCGAATACAATGTATTCAAATTAATACATCTATTTATATTACTACGCACAAAACCTTTATATTGCTCTTCTTTTTTTTCTTGCTGCTTATTTTTTTATAATATAAAAAAATAAAGCTAAAAAAAGAAATTAAAGTATAAATCAATATGTGTATAGTTTTATTTTTATCTTGTCTTCTTTTAATCAAAATATTAGAGTTTGAGACAATGTCTCTGCTAATGAACTCAGTGATGAGCCAAGTAAGAGAATATCATCGATTTCTCTACGAATAGGTAGACGTTATTTATCTAATAATGTTAAAGCAATTATAGTTAATAATCTAATTATACATTCTTCTTTTTCTTCTATATTATCTAATAAAACTATAGGTGGAAAAATGCTTACTGATTTAATACTTCACTTGCATAAAGAAAATGTATATAATATTCCTCTTTTCTTATCACCTCTAGGAATTAAGGCCTCTCAGGATTTTATAAACATGATAAATGTTTTAGCTAAAAAACAGAAAAATTCTAAATTTAAAGGTGATAAATTGTTGTTAGATTTTATTAATAGTAATTTAAATCCTATTTTAAGATATAATATGAAGTTAACTAATAATACTTTTATTCCTGGTGAACTTTATTATATTCCTATCTTATATCAGAAAGTAAAAGATGCCGATTGTTCAGGTGTATATGTTTTTTATCATACATCTGGAAATATAGGGCTAGGTTCTGCTTTATCTTGTCGAGATCGTTTACAAGATTAATTGGTGTATTTTTTAGTAACGTTTCTTCTCTCATTTTGTAATAGTAAGGAGATAAAAATCTCCTTAACTTTTTTTATTTAGAAAAAGTTTAGTATATTTTAAATAATATTTATTTCATATTCTTTTATGCACACTACTTTATTAGAAAATTCTAGTCTCTTATTTCAAATTAATTTAACGGACTTAATAAGTCTATTTAATTATTTTATAAATGTGATTATGCATAATATTGTTTTAACTGAAGATTGTATCTTATTATTGATATCATTTAAACCTAATACTAATATAACTAATAACACTAAACTTAATCCTTTTTATGTTACAGGTTTTTCTGATGCAGAATCTACTTTTGGTGTTTATATTGTGAAAAGTTCTAAATATAATGTGGGATGAGCGGTTACTATTATTTTTCAAATACGTCTACATTTAAAAGATAAAGAATTACTAGAACGTATTAAAGATTTTTTTGGTGTAGGTTCTATTTATGTAAAGAATAAAGTTGTAATATATAGAGTTCAATCATTAAAAGATTTGATGGATGTAATAATTCCGCATTTTACTAAATATACTTTATTAACAAAAAAAAATATTGATTTTGAATTATTTAAAAAGATTATTTTTATGATAAATAATAAAGATCACCTTACTAAAGAGGGGATGCAAAAAATTGTGTCTCTTCGTGCATTAATAAATACAGGTTTATCGGATAATTTAAAAAAAGCTTTTCCTAAATATAATATTATTGATAAATATATTGCTACAACATCTATACAAGGTATTATAGATCCTAATTGATTGGTTGGGTTTGTTGATGGAGAAGGTTGTTTCACAGTTAACATTAAACGATCTAAAACAATATCTATAGGATTTCAAGTATTATTAAGATTTCAAATAACTCAACATTCTAGAGATGTGTTATTATTAAATAATATTATAAATTATTTAGGTTGTGGTCATTTACACAAATTACCACAAGCTTTTGATGTAATTGTAGATAAGTTTAAGGATATTAATAATAAGATAATCCCTTTTTTTGATAAATATCCTTTACAGGGGTCTAAACTTTTAAATTATCAAGATTTTTGTAAAGTTACTAAATTAATGTATAATAAAAGTCATTTAACTGTAGAAGGGTTAAATGAAATTAGAGAATTAAAAGCAGGGATGAATAATAATAGAATAAATTAGACATATAATATTTATATTTTTTTAGTTTAAACTTTAATTTATTTAATATTTGTTAATTTAATATATCTGGTAATTTAACTATTCATCTTAACAGTTTTTATAGTTATCGTCCTAGTAATTTCTTACATAAATGGGTTTTAGATAACGGGGGTATTAAGTCTGTAAAATGGGCTCCTCTTATAACATATGATAATGTTGTACAAAAATGATATAGTCATAATTTTGATTCCCCTTTAAGTATAGGTGGTTCTAATATATTACAAGGTTTTGGTCAAAGGGAGGGGATGTAGAATACCCTTTGTCGGAGTATTTTTTTTTTGATATAATAATTTAGATAAAAACTTTAAATTGATTACACATAACCATATTATAAAAAGTAAATATTAACAAACTTTAGGTAATAAAGTATTTAAAAAGGGTATAAATAAAAAAAGTATAAATTTTGGTTAAATTATAAATATAATTTTTTATTAATAAGGATGTAAAAAAAATAACATTATGTATTTTTTTTTATGTCCTTGCTTTTTAGTACTTTTATGCTTATCTTTCTTTTATGTAATAAATAAAAGAAAATTAAAAAGTATTGATGTATTTTAAATAATATTTATTTATTGTTCTCGATATGCACACTACTTTATTAGAAATTTATAGTCTCTTATTTCAAATTGATCTAACGTCATATCTGACTTTCACAGAGGATTGAGCCTTATTGGTTGCATTAGTAAGTCCTACTAATGTAACTAAAGATCATAAACTTAATCCTTTTTATATCACTGGGTTTTCTGATGCAGAGTCTTCTTTTTCTTTAAGAATTTATAAAGATTCCAAGTATAAAACAGGATGATGTGTATCTCCAGGATTCTTTATAGTTTTGCATAAAAAAGATCTTAAATTACTTCAAAGTATAAAATCATTTTTTGGTGTGGGTAATATACATGTAAGTAATAAAAGAGACATAGTTATGTATGCTGTGCCCGCAGTTAAAGATTTAGTGAATGTTATAATTCCTCATTTCAACAAATATCCATTAATCACTAAAAAAAATGCAGACTTCGAACTTTTTAAATTAGCTTTAAATATATTAGTAAAAAAAGAACATCTTTGTAAAGAAGGTTTAAAAAAAATTATTAATATTAGAGCTTCACTTAATAAAGGATTAAGTGAAGCATTGATTAAGGAGTATCCTGGTGTAACTCCTGTAGTACGACCTTTGGTTAAATCTATTACTATTTTTAATTCTTATTGAATAGCAGGGTTTGTTGAAGGTGAAGGTAGTTTTATTATTGACGTAGCTAAATCTAATACTAAAGTAGGACAGGCTGTAAATTTAAGATTTAAATTGAGTCAGCACTCACGTGATACTATGCTATTTAGATGTTTAATGGATTATTTAGGTTGTGGTAAGATTAGAGTAGATGAAGTAAAAAATGTGGTTTATTTTACAGTTACTAGATTTTCTGATATTTTTGATAAGATTCTACCTTTATTTGTTAAATATGAGTTACAAGGTAATAAAAAACAAGACTTTGTAGATTTTTGCCTTGTAGCTAATTTAATGAAAGAAAAGGCCCATTTAACTCAAAATGGTCTAGAGTCTATTCTAAAAATTAGATCTGGTATGAACAATAGTCGAGTTATTACATAGTAAAGCTATTGATCCCATTTTTATTATATACTTTTTTTTATGTAGGCTATAGATGTGAGCTATATTACTCTTTTTTTTTGTATACTACTCCTCTTTTTTTTTTAAGAGGAGTGGTCCACCCCGGCGGAGCCGGGCTAGACTTTTAGAACAGTGTATATATACTTATAATAAACCTTTTTTAAATATGTATTCTGAAAATAGAAATATTATATTTTTTAATTTTTCTTTTAAACCTGAAGATATGTCTCTAGGTTTAAATCATATTCATACCTATCAAGCTTGAAAGGATAATAAAATGACTAAATTATTGGCTGAGTCAAATTCTTTAAACTCTTTAGCGGATATACTAGGTTTAACTGTAGGTACTGTTAGAAATAACATGAACTGAGCTAAAGGTGTAGTAATTTCCGATAAATCTACAGGTAAAAAATCTACAGTATATTTAGTGGAAAAAGGTGCATCTATTAGAACTGAAGCTCTTTCTTCTCAACAAGGGCCTAAGGCTTTATATCCTAAAGTTGAACTTGTTGGCAGATCACTTTACGATTTAATACCTGGCCGTATACATGTTATAGATATTAATACCTTTAAAGATTTTGGTAACTACGTTAGTCAGCGTGAACTTTGAATAAATCTAAATCCTAATTCATTAGATTTATTTAATAGTTTAAAAACTTTAGCTAAACAACGTATGTTTCTTAATAATAAAATTTCAAGGTATATTAATATAGCTAAACCGGGTGGTGTATCTACAGAGTTAGGGAATTTTTATTTCTGTAGACATCCTGATTTTTTACCAGGAATGTCTAAATCTGCTTCAGGTTTCTTTGCAGTCAATATGAAGACAGGCGTTGCTGAATATTTTGAAAATAATTCTCAGCCCCTTGATAACCGTCTTACTGTTAGAAACCATAGAAATAATAATACTGTTTCTAAAAGAGGTTTTAGATATATTAATAAAGATGTATTTATTAAACATTTCTCTAAAGCTGTACCTGTATTAGGTTCTACATATAACTTAACTCAAGAACAATTAGAAAATTTACCTATAAATGATGATACTTTACTTTAGTATCATTTATTCCCTCTTTCTTTGTTTTGTCCTGCTTCCTTATTTATTTCGTTTATAAAGCACTATTATTCTTAGGAGCAGGTTCAGTGATACATTCTGTAGCTGATAATCAAGATTTTAGAAAATATGGAGGGTTAATTTCCTTCTTACCATTAACATATTCAGTTATGTTAATAGCTTCTCTTAGTTTAGTTGCTTTCCCTTCTGAGCTTTTTGGGAAATTGCTCACTAGAGGGGATAACCATCAAACTCCGGGGACGTCCTAAAGCTTATGGTACCAAGCTTAAATCGAAAGGTTATAAGTGGACCAACTGATCATTGGTGTATGGTAATAAGCCATAAGATTTTCATAAAAATGGATTATCGCGGATCTAAATCACCTCTCTTCTATTTTTCTTTTAAGTGATGCTTAAATAACAAAAATTTTTGCGGAAAGGGGGGGTGTAAAAGAGCAACGAGTAGACGGTGGTTGACACAAAGTGGTGTTAAATTCTTTTGTGTTTAAGGTGTACTCTAATGGGTTTCGAAAGAAACTATCAAGTCAGAATCCTTTCAAAACAAGTAAACCTTTATTGCACATAGTTTTGCACACAGATTAGACTTTTTATATTTATCGAAGGACAGTGATATTATTACCAATTATTGGTAAACAGTTAGTTATCTTAGTGATATAACCATATTTCTAAATATTAATAACAAAGTTATTAATAAATTTAAGCTATATACTAACTGCTCAGATCTTTCCCATCTGAGCAAAGTGGAAATTTACTCTTTATCTGTTAACTTCTCGATTATCTATTAAATTTACAGCATTAAAATTGTTTACCTTTTATGACAAATATAATTTTACATTTTTTTTTTAATAAGGAGTTAAGGACTCCTGTATAGTGTATTTTAAATAATATTTACTCTTTTTTTCTTATGCACACTACTTTAGAAATTTATAATACTTTATTTCAAATTGGTCTAAGGGACATATTAAGTATGCAAGATACTATTATTTTATTTTCTTACATAATAAAGGTAAAAAATTCGTTAGCTGTAAATAAAACCAATTATAGAAAATCTAGCACAGTTAGCAGTAAAAATTCTAGCTCATTAGATTGAGCTAGTTTTATTGAGTGGTTTCGTGGCTTTACAGATGCGGAAGGCTGTTTTTTTATTAAACCTACAAAAGGTGTACATTTTGGGTTTTGTTTCTCTATAGGTCTCCATGTGGATGATATAAAAGTATTGGAATTTATACAAAAAAAACTGCAAATGGGTAGAATATATACCCAAGGATCTGTGGCTACTTTATTAATTCAACAGCAAAAGAATATTAAAATAATAATAGATATATTTAAATCTGCACCTTTAAATTCGATTAAACAGCTTAATTTCTTAGATTTTAAAAAAGCTTTTGAACTTTATACTGGTTCTAATAAAAGTATAGAGGTTAAAAAGCAAATCGATGATATTATAAGTAAAATGAATAATCAGAGATCTGATTACGAATGACCTTCTGAATTTAAGAGAGTGTTTAAATTTTCTAATTATTGGCTTCTAGGTTTTGTTGAAGGTGACGCCTCTTTTAGCATCAAAAGTCAAGGTAACTTTCGTTTGGTATTTAATATAAGTCAGTCATATAGAGATTTAGCTTTAATGACTGAATTAAAGAATTACCTTAATAGTTTGGCCACTGCGCAATCAGTGTCTATTAAAGGTCGCCGTAATTTTGTAGGAAGTGTTAGTATTAGTCTTAGCGAAAGGGTAAATAAACCTGATTCTATACCTGTGGTTAATATTTTTGTATATAACACTAAGTTTATAAATACTGTACTTATACCTTTGTTTGATTCACTTGTTTGACAAAGTAAGAAATGGTTAGATTTCAAGGATTGAAAACAAGTAGCAAAACTTAAGGAAAAGGGTCTACACTTCACAGATGAAGGTAGAGAACTAATTACATGAATTATAGGTCAAATGAATAGTAAAAGGTTATCTACTTACGCTTCCTCCGCAAGAGGATACACTAAAGTTGAAAATAATACCCTTGAATCGGATAAACGTGCTCGCATTGAGAAATTACTCAACGGGCCTTCAAACTTCGAGATTAGGGAAAATGGTAGAATATTTATTAAGTCTTTAAATAAATATTATTCAACTCGTGATTCCTTAAGTGTAGAACTTCGTAATACAAAGGGGCTAATTATTAAAACCTTTGGATCTATGGCGGAAGCTGCTAGATATTTTGAAGTAGATCCTAAGACAGTAAAATATTGAATACAAAACAATAAACCTGTTCCTACACATAATCTACATGGAGATGATCTTGGTGAAAATAAATTCTTAATCATTTCTGATTGTAACTAAAGTAGTTTCATCCTTAAATGGTGAGCTTTAAGTTCTTAATTTGTATTATAATTGTATTAAATATATAGTTTATATCTGTGATTTTTTTACTTGTGAGATAAATCTGATTGGCATGTTTATGACGGGATTCTATTCTAAAGATTTTATCTTAGAATCCGCTTATGGACAATTTTATTTCTCTGGTACTGTGGTATATTTCATTGCTACAATCGGTGCTATGTTTACGACATTATATTCAGTTAAAGTTCTATACTTAACATTCTTAACTAACCCTAATGGGCCATTAGTTAGTTATAAAGGAGCTCATGAAGGAGATATATTCATGAGTATTCCATTAATTATATTAGCAGTGTTCTCTATTTTCTTCGGTTACATAACTAAAGATCTATTTATCGGTATAGGTAGCGGGTTTTTCTCGGATAATGGTATATTTATACATCCTAGCCATGAAATACTGCTGGATACTGAATTTGCTGTACCTACTTTCTTTAAGTTATTACCCTTTGTTCTTACTTTAACACTTAGTTGTTTAGCTCTAATCTTGTCTGAATTTTTACCAAAAATTTTAATAGAGTTTAAGTACTCTAGATTGGGTTATAATATATTTGGTTTCTTTAATCAACGTTTTTTAATAGAAATGTTCTATAACAAATATATTACTAATACAGTATTAAAGATTGGAGGTATGACTACTAAATTTATTGATAAGGGTTCTGTTGAATTAATTGGGCCTTATGGTTTAGAAAAAGGTTTATTAAACTTAAGTAGTAATATAGCAAGCTTAGATACTGGTGTTATTACTAGTTATGCTTTATATATCCTTGTGGGACTTATTTTCTATATCATTATTCCATTTATATCATTATTTGATAGTAGTTTAATATTAATTATCATTTACGGATTATTAAGCATTAAACATATAAAAAAAGGTATATAATTATAGGTGATTAAAGGATATTATAACAATCTATTACTAAAACTATAATCTTTGTTTATTGTATTAGGATTAGGTTTATTAAGTAATATCTTAACTTTAAAATGTTAATAGGCTAGCCTATTTTTTTTACTTTTAATAAAAGAAAAGTAAAAATATTTCTGGTATTTATTTATATAATAAATACTATATCTCTTCAACTTAAACCTGTTTTAAGTTTGTGTATTTTAAATAATATTTATTTGTTTTTTTATTATGCATTCTACATCATTATTAGATAATTTAATTGTGTTACATCAATTTGAGGTCAAAGACTTAATAGATCAAGAAATCTTAACTTTAGAAAATAATCTAACTTGAGAGGGGCTTAACAGTTTTGTTGCAATATTGTCTTGTGTATTTTTAGGATTAGAGTTGGCAATAATAGTATACATGAAATTTATAAATGTAAAAGAACAACGAGTAATGGGTAGTTGGAATAATATAAATTCTTTTTCGCATAAAGTGTATTCTAAAGGATTAAGAAATGTACAATCGAGTTCAATTTCCTTTTTACCAAAAACATTTAAGGGATTTAATTTTATTAGAAGTGTCTCTACTTTTTCAGTAAAACAATTAAAGTTACATCCTCACTTTGTTACAGGATTTTCAGATGGAGAAAGCTACTTTTCTATTAGTATTAATAAATCTTCTAAGATGAATACCGGTTGAGTTGTAAATTTACAATTTGGTATATCATTACACAAAAAAGATTTATATGTATTAGAACTAATTCAAACATTCTTTGGGGGTGTGGGTTCTATTACTTCTCATGGTAAAACAAAAGTTCAATATAGAGTTTCTTCTATTAAGGAATTACAAGTTATTATACAACATTTTGACAGTTTTCCTTTAATTACTCAGAAATGATCTGATTTTCAATTATTTAAGTCAGCTTTTGAATTAGTTAAGTATAAAGAACATTTAACATTAGACGGCCTAATTAAAATTGTATGTATAAAAGCTTCTATGAATCTAGGTTTACCTGATGATTTAAATAGTGCCTTCCCTAATATTACACCAAGTATCCGTCCTGTTGCTCAAAGCATTAAAATTATAGATCCTAATTGATTAGCAGGATTTGTTAGTGCTGAGGGGAACTTTTTTGTTAGAATTACTGATTCTAAGACAAAAGTTGGAAAACAAGTAATCTTAATATTTTCAATATCTCAACATTCTAGGGATGCTAGCTTACTTCGTGCTATTTGTGATTTCTTAGGTTGCGGTGAATATTATGGTCGTACTAATCGTGACGAAGGTAATTTTACTGTTACTAAGTTCTCTGATATAGAATTAAAAATTGTTCCCTTTTTTAAACATTATCCTGTTATTGGTGTTAAATCTTTAGATTTTTCTGATTTTTGTCAAGTAGTGGATGTTATTAAAGTTAAAGAACATCTAACTGAAGAAGGGTTGGTAAAAATTGAAGAAATCAAAAGCAGAATGAATACTAAAAGGGTTTCTTAAGTAATCTTTTATCTTTTCCTGTGTATATATAACAGTTTTCATTTTTACTTATTTATTTTATAGTTATTATGTAGCTTACTTTTCCTTCTAATATATTTGTATGATAAAATCTGATGGCTGTGCTTAATAATTTTAGCTGTATTCTCTATATTCTTCGGATATATCACTAAAGATATTTTCATAGGGTTAGGCTCAGGATTCTTCTCAGATAATAGTTTATTCATTCATCCTAGTCATGAAATATTATTAGACACAGAATTTGCAGTACCTACATTCTTTAAATTATTACCTTTAATGTTTACAGTTTCATTAAGTGTAATAGCAATAATTTTATCTGAATTCTTACCTAAAGTACTTATAGAATTCAAGTTATCTAGATTAGGTTATAATATATTTGGTTTCTTTAACCAACGTTTCTTAATTGAAATGTTTTACAACAAATATATTACTAATACAGTATTAAAGATTGGAGGTATGACTACTAAATTTATAGATAAAGGTTCTGTAGAAATGATTGGTCCTTACGGGTTAGAAAAAGGTTTAGTAGCTTTAAGTAATAGAATAGGTAGTCTAAATACAGGGGTAGTAACATCCTATGCTCTGTATATCTTAGTAGGTTTAATTTTCTTTATTCTTTTACCTACTATTTCTATTTTTGATAGTAGCTTAGTTTTATTAATTCTTTATGGTTTATTATGTTTAAGTTCTAACTCTCCAAAAAATAACTCAGTTTTATCTCAGAATACTAATTCTTTAGTTAAGTCTGGTCATTTTAATGTTAAAAACCAGTCTATATATATAAAAAATGGTATTAGACAATATAGTATGTATAAAAAAAAATGTAACTAGACAATCTAATTGATACCTTAGATATATAACAACTAGTCCCCCTTCCCCCCTACGGGGGGGGAGGGGGGACCTCCCCCCCCCCTACGGGGGGGGAAGTCCCCCTCCGGGTGGTGAAACCACCCGTCAGGGTAGATTATGTAGTACTTATAGATCTTTAACTATAGAAACAAAATATGCAACTCTGCAAGATTTGTTTTTCAATTTATATTTTACTTTATATAGAAATTATAGTTTACCTGGTTTGCAGTTGTTTAAATTTTTAATTAGTATAGTTATTCCTATTTTTATTTATTTACCTGAGTTATTTATTACCCACTTGTCTGAGATCAATTTAATTATTTGATGAGATGAATCATTAAAT
Source organism: Neoscytalidium dimidiatum (assembly GCA_037367355.1). Lineage (NCBI taxonomy): Eukaryota > Fungi > Ascomycota > Dothideomycetes > Botryosphaeriales > Botryosphaeriaceae > Neoscytalidium > Neoscytalidium dimidiatum. The sequence continues at coordinate 155,035 of JAVSCG010000040.1, read as the reverse complement.
ATTTCCTTTTTAAATATGGATTCTACTTCAGGTGGAGGTTCTCCTAATTCAGGAGGGGGCTCTTCAAATCCGGCTGGGGGTCCAACAGGGTCAGGGGGACCTGGGCCTAATCGGGGTAATTGGTTAGATATTGTTTTAAACTCATCCTCTAACAGAGATGATGATTCATCTGACGTAAATAGAGGGGAGTCAAACAATTCTAATTTTAATGAGGGTGCTCCCTATAATCCTGCGACTAGTTACCCTAGTAATCACAGAGAGTTGGCTTCTTGATTAGAATATAACAGAGCCGAGTTTATCAGGTCAAATGGAGGAAGACCTGGTCAATCGGTTGTTGCATCAGACTTAGGTATTACTAGTCGTAACAGTTGTGTCGACGATAATACTAGAAGTCTACTATGTGATTTCATATTAAGAAATCGTGATCTTCCCTCTTATAATCAATTTACTAAAATTCCTAATTGTGCTAGATGATCTAGTGTAAGAATTAATAGTACATTAATTAATGCTTTAAGAAATGATCCAAATTAAGATATATATATATCATTATTTGATAATAGTTTAATATTAATTATCTTTTACGGATTATTAAGCACATATACATATAAAAATATAAAGGATATATTTTTATGTTTTTTCATTTTTTTAATAAGGATGTAAAAGATAACATTATGTATTTTTATGTCCTTGCTTTTTAATACTTTATGTTGATCTTTTTTTTATTTATTACATAAATAAAAAAAATTAAAAGTATTGATGTATTTTAAATAATATTTATTTTTTTTTTTTATGCATACTACTTTATTAGAAAATTACAGTCCGTTAGACCAATTTGAAATAAGAGATCTATTTAGTCTGGACGCACCTCTTTTAGGTAACACACATTTTTCAATAACAAATATAGGATTATATCTTACAATTGGAGCAAGTATTGCTTTTCTTTTTAAAGCACTAGCTACTAATTACAATAGAGTTGTATCTAATAACTGATCTGTTAGTCAAGAAACAATCTATGCAACTGTGCATAGTATAGTAGTTGGTCAAATAAATGCAAGAGAAGGACAAGTATACTTTCCATTTATATACGCATTATTTGTTTTTATTTTGGTAAATAATTTAATCGGGATGGTAAGAAGGTGCCTATTCGTTATTATTTATGATATATATATATATATATTATGTAAGTTTTATTTGTTTTCTCTTTTTTCTACTAAAAAGAATATAAAGATTAATAAAAAGGTTAGACATTATACTTATAATAGGGGTAATGCTACCAATATTATTAATCCTTATTATATAACCGGGTTTTCAGATGGTGAAGCATGTTTTGCTCTTTCTATTTATAAAGACAGTAGAATGCTAACCGGATGACAGGTTAAACCTTTCTTTAAAATTTCTTTACATAATAAAGATAGAGCATTATTAGAATTAATTCAAAGATACTTTGGTGTAGGTAAAATATACAAACACGGTAAAGACTCCGCTGAGTTCCGTGTTAGTGGGTTAAAGAATTTGAGTGTGATTATAAATCATTTTGATAAATATCCTTTAATTACTCAAAAACTTGCTGATTATCTTTTGTTTAAACAAGCTGTTAAATTGGTACAAGAAAAAGTACATTTAACAAAAAAGGGTTTACTAAAAATAGTAAGTATAAAAGCTTCACTTAATTTAGGTTTATCTGAACAGTTTAAAGAGTCCTTTCCTAATGTTATTCCTGTAATTAGACCATCAGTTAAATTTACAGGAGTAAAAGATTTAAATTGGTTTAGAGGATTTGTAGAAGCAGAAGGTTGTTTCCTAGTAGTTGTTCAAGAATATAAGGATAAGCCAGCAAGTGTAAGTTTAAGATTCTTCTTGACTCAGCATTCTCGTGATAGAGTACTATTAGAGAGCTTTGTTAACTATTTAGGCTATGATAGATTCTATTCTGTAACAGGCCGTAACGAAGTATATTTTATTATCTCTACTTTCAAGGATATCTTTGAAAAAGTTATTCCTTTATTCTATAAGTATCCCTTATTAGGTTCTAAACAACAAGATTTTTTTAATTTTGTGAAAGTAGCCGAATTAATAAGATCTAAGGATCATTTAACAAAAAAGGGATTAGAAAAGATTAAATTAATTAAAAGTAATATGAATAGTAGAAGAGATCATTCAATATTAGATTATACTACAGAATAAAAGTATGCTTTAGATATTTAATTACATTAACTAAATACACGGATTGTATATATATATAAACATTAGAAAAATAACGTATAAATTTCACTATATGCTGGAAATTTCTAATGCTTTAGATACGATTCTTATAAAGAACGTGAAAATTCTAAAGATGTAACATTGAATAATCAGCAGGAAACCAAAGGTATATAATTATATATATACTTAGCGGGTTCCTCAGAGACTATACGTGAAAAATTGATCATTCATCATAAATGATAAACAGATGAGCGATTAATTAATATATAGTCCATCTTTATATTACAATAATATTGTAGTATCAAGAAGACCTTACAGTTTTGCTTCAACAAGCCATTTCATATTAACATTCTCACTTAGTTTCACTGTTGTTTTAGGTGCAACTATTTTAGGTTTCAACAAACACGGACTTAAATTCTTCTCGCTGTTCGTGCCTGCTGGTTGCCCTTTAGGTTTATTACCTTTACTAGTATTAATTGAATTCATGAGTGAAGATTAGTAAACTTCAAATTGTGATTAAGAGCCAAACTCCGGGGAAGCCCTAAAGCTCTAGCAACTAAGCTTTTAAAGGAAACTTTATTAGTGGCCCCATTAATGCCTGGGGGTATAGTAATATCGCTAGAGATTCTATAAATAGGAATGGGTAATCGCGGATCTAAATCAGATTTTATTTAAAAATTTGTAAAAGAGCAACGAGTAGATGGTTCTTCAGTATTGTCTTCAATACTGTAAGGTGTACTCTTGTCGCCATGAAAGTGGTTTTTGAGTAGAATTAAGTAACTCAAAATTAAAGTTTCTGTATTAGTTTTGACCTATCCATAAAAATTGTGTATGTATAGCATAAGCGAATTTGTAAAAGTTACTATAACACTTCTTCTATTACTCGCAACATGTTGCCTAATAACTATAACTTTGTGACAACTAAGAGTCGGTCTAAAGGTATCCTATTAAGTTATCCGGCTTCGATCTTAATTAGAACTTGTGGCCTAAACAGTAAAAGAACTATGTCTACTACATCTGAATCAGTACCTGTTAGAGTTTATATTAATCCTGATAAGAACAAAGAATTAATTGTTAATGAAAATAAAGGAAAAGCAGGTATTTATCGATGAGTACACATAAACTCTGGTAAAAGTTACATAGGTTCTTCCAATAAGTTGAATACTAGATTTAGACAATATTTTAATTATAATCATATATCATACCCTAAGCGTAATATGGCTATTTATAAGGCACTATTAAAACATGGTTATGCGGAGTTTAGATTAGAAATTTTAGAATATTGCTCTTCCGATAAATTGCTCCAAAGAGAGCAATTCTATTTTGATAAATATACCCCTGAATATAATATATTAAAATTGGCAGGTTCTCCCTTAGGATACAGACATAGTGAAGCAGCTAAAAACCTAATAGGTATAGCTTCTAAAAATAGAAAAGTATCAGAATCAAGCCGTAATATTAGAAGAGAAGCTTTATTGGGTAAAACTTTTAATAAGGAACATTTAGAAAAAATGCGTCTAAGTAATACCTTAAGACAGCCTGTCCTGTTAACTAATTCGGAAACAGGTGACACCCAAGAATTTTCTTCTATGACTGACGCTGGTGTATATCTAGGTATATCTCGTGTTTCCGTAAGGAAATATTTATTAAGTAATATCCCTTACAAGGGTTATATAATTTCTAAAGCCCCTTCAAAAGATAAGGATATTACTGAGCCAGCGTCTACTTCTGATTTTATTAATCAACAACCTGTCCGATTAACTAATAAGTTAACAGGTAATTCTAAAGAATTTTCTTCTATGTCAGAAGCTGCTAAATTTTTGGATGTATCTAGGGCGCGTCTATGATACTTTTTAAGTAATACGGCTAAGACCGATAATGAAACATTAAAAGGGTATATAATTTCCAAAATAACGGATACTCAGGTTAAAGTTAACAGTAAATCTAGTAAAATAGAGGTTACTGATATTGAAACAAATGAAGTAACTATATACCCTTCGTTTACTTTGGCTGCCGAAGCTTTAGGTGTACCTAGAGCTAGTTTATCTGTGTATTTTCTTAGAAAACGTACTAATCTTTATAAAAAAAAATATATATTAAAATTAGTTTAAACTTGCTTTTTATGTATTTAAACTATTTTATGCTCAATTAAAATAATTTTTTTTTAATTATTTTATTACCACCCCTTATTAACAGGGGTGGAGTAAGTACGTTAGTTTTATCCCCTCAAGTATGAGGGATACCTTTTGCTTAAATAATAGTCTGCGCAAAAAAGCATGGAACCATAATTATATATATATAATTATGGTTAAATATGTTTTATTGTTACTAATAAATCAAGAAGTGGTTTATGTCTTTAATAGGTCAAAAACATTTAATAATACAGTCGATCATATCTTGCTAGAAATGTTTCATTGGGACTAAGACTTGCTGCCAACATAAAAAGATGAGATTAGGTGCCTCATTCTTATTGTGTTAAAGAACCAAACTCCGGGGAAGCCCTAAAGCTCTAATAACTAAAGATAAGACAGAAACTTCTTACCTGGCCTCATTAATGATTGAGGGTATAGTAATATCATTAGAGATTCTAGTAATAGGAATGGGTTATCGCGGATCTAAATCAGATAATTAACCTTATCTGTAAAAGAGCAACGAGTAGACGGTTCTTCCATTACATTAAACTAATGGTAAGGTGTACTCTAGTCGCCGGGAAAGCCGGTTCTTAGGCGAAATTAAGTAACTTAAGATTAAAGATATCACAATAGCCTATCCTCATTTTATATTATTTCTCCTTGTTATTTTTATTTCCTCTATAAATACAATAGTTGAGAATGAAGAGGGAATCGAAAAGGAAAATAAAGATAATAACTATATTATTATATAAGTACATAATCTTTCGGTCATTTCGTAAGATGTAAAGTTATACTACTTTAAAGAAAGGATAAAGTATATAAACACCTTTAAATAAGAGGGGTACAAAGTTTATATATACTAATCCTAATGAGCATAAAGGATTGATCGCTAAACAAAATAAAGGTAAATCTGGTGTTTATCGTTTAGTTCAAAAGGATTCAGGAAAAAGTTATATAGGTTCTTCTTCTATGCTGAATGATAGATTTAGACGATACTTTAATCATAGCTATTTGTCGAGCAGTAAACGAGGTGCATCTCTTATTTGTAAGTCACTTTTAAAATATGGTTATGCAGGGTTTAGATTAGAGTGCCGATTATTCTTTCTAATATCGAAACAGGAAAGATTAAAGTATTTATTTCTTTAATACAGGCTGCTCTGTTTTTAGGTGTACATATGACTACTGTGAAAAGGTATTTAGTTAATAATAAGCCATACAAAGGTTATATGATATCTAAAGCTACATCTAGTTTAGATTCTTCTTCTGCTTCTAATCTAACTAATTCAGGACAGGCTGTATAATTAACTAACAGTGTTACAGGGATTACCAAACAATTCTCTACAATGAAAGCCGCATATCAATTTTTGGGCTTATCTCCTAGACGACTTTCAAACTATTTAAATAATAAGTCTTCGTCTACAAATGGGCAAGTTAGTACCATTAAAGGGTACACTATCTCCAAACTAGACTCAGTTAAACAAAACTGTAAAACTATAGAAGTTACTAATATTCAGACAAATGAAGTTATTAATTATTCTTCGATTAGTTCAGCAGGTAAAGCTCTGGGTATTCCACAGTCAAGTATTTCTGTTTATTTAAGTAGGAAACGTACTACTCCGTTTAGAGGTATTTATCCTTTTTAAATTAGTTTAAGTTGTCTAATATGAGAAAAAGTGGATATGGTTAATATATTAGAGGGAGTCAACCTAGTATATCTTTATATTTAAAAGATGAACGTACTAAACCTTTTAAAGGTAAATATTTGTTCAAACTAGAGGACTAGAATACTAAGGTATGCATCGTAGACTTTTCTCGGATACCTAGCAGTTGTAGTATATACTTTTAAAAGTTTATGTTATTTATTAACATAATTTGAGGATGAATTTGTTGGACGACTATCAGGACATATGTTATTAAATATTTTAAGTGGATTTACTTATAATATTATGACATCAGGTATTATATTCTTTTTCTTAGCTTTATTACCCTTAGCATTTATTATTGCATTTTCTGGGTTAGAGTTAGCAATCGCATTGTTTTCTGTATAGGTGCTGTGGGTGAGAATCCCACTTAGTTGTTATTAATCGTGACAACGTCCAAGCGGAACACGTGATATTATTTACATTAATAATAAATAATAACTGGACAAGGTGAAAACGGTTAACGACACCCTAGTTGAAGACCGTCGGTGGCTTAGGAACATCGCTACAGACTGGTTCACCTACGTAGAGCTGAAATGTTCGCGAATGTACAGTCGGAACTTAGAATTGGTTTAATCAGACTGATTGATGTGAAGGGTCCTAATCTTTTTTTATTAATAAAAGATCAAGGAAGTGTACAGAGCACTAGAAAACATCTGTGGGGTAAGCCCACTTAAGATAACTAAGTTTTGTTATACAAGCTCAAGTTTTCGTAGTTCTAACTTGTTCTTACATTAAAGACGCTTTAGAATTACATTAGTTTATTACTAAATATAAATATATAAAAAATATATAAATATATATAAAATATTAGCCTATCTTGCAAAGTTTTATATACACATTTAATTTGAATAGAAAGAAAGAAAGAAACAACAAAAATAATTTAAATGCTATTTTTGTAAAATATCTATTTGTAATTTTTATTATTAATGGTGATCATCATTCGATCACCATTTTATTATTCTTTGTTTTAATTATTAGTTAAATTACCATACGGATATGTGTGGTGTTACTAAAAACTACTTACTTTTTATAAATATGATCCATTGAGGTTAATTTATCTGATGTTATTGATTTAATCATATCTGAATTTTATATTTAATTAAAAAAAATTATATATCGTTGTAGTTAACCCTAACCCTCTTCGAATGGGCTCGGGTCTTGTAATTATATATAAGGGAAAGTTGTATGTTATTAACAATAATATTAGTTAATTTAATGCTTTTGTGTTCATCATATTTATTAATAATTAAAACTATAAAGGTAATATTTAATGATTTGTAAGTAGTTTAGTGGGCATTAACTATAGCAATTTAAATAAATAACATGTTATTTTTATCTCTATTAATAATACCTATAATTGGTTTATCTGTAATCTATACAGGGATGTATGATAAACCTTTTAGTCCCTTGGCCGGGACTTACCCCTCGGGTAAGGACCCCAAAGGGACCTTCCCCCACGGGGAAAGTTCAAACATAAAACATATTAAAATTATTGGCTTATTAACATTAATTGTTAATTTATTTATTTCTTTACTTATGTTTATCTTTTTATCAATTTATTATAATAAATTTAATTGTGGTTGCCTTTATGAATTAAAAGTTTTAAATGACTTGGAATATTTCAGCTTACCATTTTTAACTAAATTAGGTACAAGACAATATTCTTCCACATCACAGAATATATCTCTGCATAGTAAGAAAAAATTACATCCTTGATGAGTAACAGGATATACTGATGGAGAGGGTTGTTTTATGATAAATACTATTAAAGCTAAAACAACCAAAACAGGTTATACTGTTAAACTTATATATCAAATTTCTGTACATCCTAGTGATGAGGCTATCTTACATAATTTAAAAGCATTTTTTAATAATGTAGGGCGTTTAACTTATACTAAACACTATATAGCTTATAGAGTAGATAATTTTTCAGATATTAAAAATGTGATTATCCCTCATTTCTCAGCTTATCCTTTACAATCTACTAAATTTATATCTTTTTATTTATTTAAAGCTGTTGCTGATATTATTAATAAAAAAGAGCATCTTACTATAGAAGGTTATAGTAAATTGTTATCTTATAAAGCAGCTTTAAAAAAAGGGTTAACCGCATCTATTTTCCAGTCTGATTTGTTTTCAAAGGTTATTCCATTCAATACGGAAGGGATTTTTATAGAAAAATCAACTAGATTAATCCCTGAATATATATCAGGATTTGTTGCTGCAGATGGTTCGTTTTTTATATCTAAACCTTCTGTAAATGCTAAATGACCTAACTATGATGCAACTTTTTCTATAGCTCAAAACCAAAGAGATGAAGGTTTATTAAATAGAATAATAAAAACTCTTGGTTGTGGTATTATTAAGAAAGATGCCTTCGGTATGCGTCATATAGCGGTACGTAATAAATTGGAGTTGTACACAATAATTGTTCCTTTCTTTTCTAAGTATCTTATTAATACAGAAAAAGGTAAAGATTTTGATTTATTTAAAATAGCAGTTTCTATATTATATGCTAACAAAGGTAAAGGTTTAAAAAATCTTACTGAAGAGCAGATTAAACAATTAGATTATTGTATTTCTTCTATGAATAAAAATAGATATTCACCCAAAATATCTAATATAGAAAGTGATATTTAAGTGAACTATTCATTAAAAATTACAATAATATACATATAAAAATTATTTAATGATTATATAATAATAAAAGGTGAAGCTCAAGTTTTTGTTGTTTTAACTTGTTCTTATATTAAAGATGCTCTAAAATTACATTAGTATTTATTTTACGAAACAAACATATATATATAAACATATAAAAATCTCAGGACCATATAGAGGAATAGTATATTAAAAAAGTTAAAAAAACTAATATTAATATTTTTTATTAATGTTGGCAATTTTTTAATGTATTGTATTATTTTTTTTTTTATTGTTAACTAAACAACCTTTATATTTGTGATACAAATTGCAAAATGTTATTTAACATAGGGAAGTCCGTTGCTAGATAAATAAATATTTAAGATAAATGAGGTAAAAACTTTGGTCTCTAACAGAAAATAAATTTCATATAAATTATTTATAGTATTATATGTAAGTGAACCAATAAGCCAATATTAAGCCTTTTTTTAGATGAATAAGCATAAACAGGAACCGGCTTAATTGTATCCATTAATATATAATATAAATAGGTTTATTAGTATTTATTCTCTTTATCTTTTAAAATGTAATAAATGATTAACATTTAAACATATTTTCAATTGACGTTCACTATTCTATATTCTATATTAATAGGGGTTTTTCTTCTTCATTACTAATAGGTACATAAAGGTGTAATTTAGGTATAACAACTATATGTTATAGTATATTACCTGCTCATTACAGGACGCTTTACTATTTATTTTAAAATATTTTTAAAAATATTTTAAACTTATTAATGAATAATTTTTAATCTATTTCTATAGATACAATTATTATTAACCTAATCTTTTCCCTTTTTTTTAATGTACGTCTCTAGCTTATTCTTTTTTTGCTTAATTAAGCAAAAAAAGAATTATTCAATATTTATATATTAAATACGTATTTAATATAAGACATTATTAATAATAATATAATAAAATAAAAAGATTTTTTTGGTTTCTTTGTGTTCTTATACAATAATTTATAAGCTATGAACCTTTTTAAATAAATACATTATTGTAAAAATAAAGGAAAATTAGACTAGATATTTATATAATGTTATATATACCTACTGTTATTTCCGTTCTTGAAGTGTTAATAGTTACAGTGCCTGTTTTATTAACAGTTGCTTTTGTTACAATAGCTGAAAGAAAAACAATGGCAAGTATGCAAAGAAGATTAGGGCCTAATGCTGTTGGATATCTCGGACTATTACAGGCATTTGCGGATGCCCTAAAACTTTTATTAAAAGAATACATTGCTCCAACTCAAGCTAACATTGTTTTATTCTTTTTAGGACCTATAATTACATTAATTTTCGCATTATTAGGATACATGGTTATACCTCGAGAATGAGATATAATAGTTACTTGTACAGACTTAAAAAATTTATTCTTGAATATTTTACCGTATAATTGAGAAGTTGTTTGTTTTAATTTGGAAAAAGCTTCTTACTTTACTATAAACTATTTATATTTATTTGTACCTTTTACTACCCGGGGGGGTGGTCCCACCTCACGGGGAGGACCCCGCAAGGGGGACTAGTACAAAACCATTTTCACATAATTTACCTGATCCCTCGAAAATGACAGACGTTGAGTTTAATCAATGATTTGTAGGGTTTACTGATGCAGAGGGAAGTTTCTTTATAGTTATAAACAAAACAGTAATTAGTTTTAGATTTATTATTAAATTACATGTAGATGACAAAGCAGTTTTAGATTTTATTAAGCATAAATTAAATTGTGGGATTATTATTGTTCGTAAGGATTCTTCAATCAGTTTTGAATTAAATAAAATTAGTGATATTCAAAACATCTTAATTCCATTGTTTGAAAAATTCCCTTTAAATGGTATTAAATACTTAGACTACTTGGCTTTTAAGAAAGCCGTGGAGACAAAATTGGATTCATCTTTATCTAAAAATCAAATATTAGAATTAATTACTGCATTAAAGAATAGCATGAACTCTAAAAGAACTCTGTTTGTAATGCCTTCATTTCATACTATTAGAATAACACCTTATTATTTACTAGGTCTTTTTGAAGGAGAAGGTTCTTTCAGTCTTAGTAATATTAATACTATGGCCATTTCTTTCAGTCTTAGCCTTACGGCTGTTCAAGCTCCTCTTTTGAAGGCTGTGAAAGATTACCTTACTTCTATATTTGTTGATTCTGTTAAACTCAAATCTTTATTCCCTGATGATTATATAAATATCACTAATGAAATAGTGTTTATATATTCTAGAAAGGCTAGAGGAGGAGGTGATAAGCCTCAAATAGAGCTTACTATTAAACAAATTAAATTCATTTTCGAAAAATTCATACCTTTCTTATCAAATCTTTGCTTTGTTACAAAAAAATTTTTAGATTTCCAAGATTGAGCCTTTATAGCATATTTAATTTACTCAGGAAAGCATACTACAGAGGTAGGTAAAGAGTTAATTATTAAGATAAGAGAGGGTATGAATAGTTCCCATTTTTCTACTTCTGGGCGTATTAATGTAGAGAATCTTCAAAAATTAATTTCTGAAGTATTAAAAATGAATGATGTTTATATTAAAGGGGAAAATGGTTTACGTGTCAAAGCTTCAGACGGTACACCTATTAGTAGACAATTGTTCTATATTTTAGCGTCAGGGTCGGATGGAAGTACCCTAGTATTTAAAAACTCTGAGGAGTGTGCCAAATATTTTGGAGTTACTTCAGCAACTATTAACAATAGAATTGTTAAAAAACAACCCCTTAGTGTAAGTAAGGGTAATTATAAAGAGTATATGTTCACACGTAAACCAATATAATATTAGTTTGTACAGTTATGTTATTATATCACGGTCAGTCGTATTTGGGTCACGACTTTGTGGGGTTCAATAGTCAAACTCCGGGGACACCCTAAAGCTTACATTACCAAGCTACAACTGAAAAGTTGTAAGTGGCTGAATTAATTACTCAGGTATGGTAATAATATGTAAGATAATCGAAAGAGTAATGGGCAATCGCGGATCTAAACTAGTAATATTGTAAATTATTACTGTAAAAGAGCAAAGATTATACGGCTATTGATGTATTTTTCTACAAAGATCAATACATTTAAGATTTAATCTAAAGGATATCGAAAGAAATTATCTTGTCAAAACCCTTTCTAATCAATTAAATATGTAAAAAATTTTTTTTATTAAATTTTTTAATTAATCGAAAAGCTCAAGGGATTTTTCTTAAATTTAACCAGAAGAGTTCTTATAATTTGGTCGCCCTTACTTATATGTCTTCTAATATATTGAGAGGTTTGCTTTTATAGGTTTAATATTATCCGCTTTTCTTTCTAAAACTTTTTTTTTAGATGCACAATATTAATGTAATAATTTATATATGTATTAATTAATATATAATGAGTGCTGACTTTTTTTTTTAATTTATATAAAATATAAAAAAATATTTTTTTTTATTAAAATATTTAATTGTACGATAAATTTGATTAATTTTGTACGGGCCTGGTTTAAGTGTATCTGATTTTAATTTGGGTATAATATATATGTTAGCAGTATCTTCTTTATCTACTTATGGTATACTATTAGCAGGATGATCTGCTAATTCTAAGTATGCTTTTTTAGGTTCTTTAAGAAGTACAGCTCAATTAATTAGTTATGAATTAATATTAAGTTCAGCTATACTATTAGTTGTTTTACTGACAGGTAGTTTGAATTTAACAGTGAATATAGAAGCTCAAAGAGCTATATGATTTGTAGTACCATTATTCCCTATATTTATCATATTTTTCATAGGATCGATAGCAGAAACTAATAGACCCCCCTTCGATCTTGCAGAAGCAGAGTCTGAGCTTGTTTCAGGGTTTATGACTGAGCATTCTGCAGTTATATTTGTATTCTTCTTCTTAGCTGAATATGCTAGTATTGTCCTTATATGTATTTTATCTAGCATTTTATTCTTAGGTGGTTACTTATTCGATATTAGTCCCTTAGTCTATTTAGTTCAATTTGTAGATTTTGATTCATGATTAAATTTAACAGGTAATGGTACTAATGATTATACAATGTATAACTCAGTAATTGAAGGGTTAGTATATGGTGTTACTTTAGGTGTTAAATCTTGTGCTCTTATCTTTACTTTTATTTGATGCCGTGCCGCTTTCCCTAGAATAAGATTCGATCAACTGATGTCATTCTGTTGAACAGTTTTATTACCTATTGTAATTGCATTTATAGTTTTAGTACCATGCATTCTTTATAGTTTTGAAATTATTCCTGTTAATATCTCTTTATTAGCAGTTTCTTTCATGGTAAAAAAAGATTCTTTATTAAATAAAAATATACATATAAAAAAATCTGAAGGTGATTTGGTTTCTTTATCTGCACATAGTGTTTATAAGAATCTTCAGGATAAATGTACTTTAAATTTAATTAAAAAAGACCTAAATAATGTTGGAGGTATTTATGCTATTGTCCATAATGAGACTAAAAAACTTTATATAGGTAGTTCCATGAATTTGGCTAGAAGACTTGCTGATCATATTTATAATCAAAGTTCTAATCTTCTTTTACAGCGTGCTATTAATAAGTACGGATTAAGTAATTTTTCTATTTATATTTTAGAATTATTACCTACAAATGAAAACTTATCTGATGAAGAATTGGCTGTTACATTAATTAAAATGGAACAAAAGTATTTAGATTCTTTTAAGGATAAGTATAATATTAACCCTAATGCTGGTAAAACTAGATTAGGGGCTAAACACTCAGAAGCTTCTAAGGAGTTAATGAGTAAATGAAGAAAAGAAAATCCTTCTTTTCGTAATAAGACCCATAGCCCTGAAGTTATAGATCAAATAAGAGCTAGAATGAAAGGGCCTAATAATCCTATGTTTGGTAAACCTGTTACTGAAAGTAACAAGAAATTAATATCTGAACTATTTAGTAAGTATGTTTATTTATATGATGCTAATACTTTAACATTAATAGCTAAATATGATAGGCATAAAGACTTAATAGATGCTTTAAAAATTTCATCTAAAACTTTAGTTAAATATAAAGATTCTGGTGAAGTTTTTAGAGATAAATATATTATTTCTTCTATTGAATTGTCATCTAAAGACACTTAGTTTTTTTCTTATGTTTTTTTGTTTGCTCTTTGTATGCTTATATGTATACTATATTTATGCAAAATTTTTTACATATAAAAAAAATTTTTTCTTTGTAAAATTAGCTTCTCGTAGGTTCTTTTCCCCTCTTCATGAATGAAGAGGGAAGAATAGGGCGCGTGCGTCATTTCCAAGAATTAGATTTGATCAGTTAATGTCATTCTGTTGAACAGTATTATTACCTATCGTTATTGCTTTTATCGTTTTAGTGCCTTGTATTCTTTATAGTTTTGAAATTATTCCAGTTAATATCTCTTTATTATCTATACCATTTATAGTAAAAAAAGACACATTAAACAACACTGAGTCATATAAAAAAGAAGGGGAGTCTCTCATTTCTATTCCTGTCCATAGTGCTTATAAAGATCTTCATGTTAAATCTACATTAGTATTAATTAAAAAGTCTTTAAAAAATTTATCATCTGAAGAGTTATTTGCTACATTAATAAAGTTAGAGCAAAAATATCTGGATTTATTTAAAGATAAATACAATATTAATCCTTTGGCAGGTAAAACAAGATCGGGTGCTAAACACTCAGAAGCTACTAAAGAACTAAAGAGTAAATTAAGAAAGGAAAATCCTCATTTTCTTAATAAAACGCATAGTCCAGAATTAATTGAAGTAATGCGTGCTCGTATGTCAGGTATTAATAATCCTATGTACGGTAAACCAGTTACAGAAGAAAATAGGAAATTAATATCTGAATTATTTAGTAAGTCTGTTTATTTATATGATGCTAATACATTTAAGCTTATTGCTAAATATGATAAACAAAAAGACTTAATGGATTATCTGAAAATTTCTCCTAAAACTGTTATTAAATATAAAGATTCAGGTGAAGTTTTTAGAGATAAATATATTATTTCTTCTACTGAGCTACCTCCATGTAATGGTACTACCGTTCTGCAAAGTGGTTCAAGTAAAATTGTGGTAGCGTTTGTACTACTATCTGATGGGAATATAAGGATTGATAATTATCATAAATTAGTTGAGTATTTAGACTCTCTAATTAATCAGATAGATTTATCTAAATACAATCCAGCTAATTGAGATATATTATCTCCAGGTAAAGGAGGTATAGATATACCTAAAATGGATATGCCTACACCAAAAATACCTGATTGATGGGATAAATTCAGTTCAACTGTAGTTGATTCTGGGTGAAGTCCTACTCATCTACCTGACTATCACTCTATTTATAATAAAGTTAGTGGTTTACTTAGTCAAGTGGATAGTCCTTTATTCTTGCTTTTAGGTATATTTCTGTGCATTCTAGTATTCTTATTAATACCTGGAATAAATACCATAAATAAATCTTTAGATTTTAATGTAAAAGATTCTTTAAGTTTTGATACAATAAAAGAATCTTTCTTTTCAGGTTTTAATAATTTAAAGGAATCTTTACCTACTATAAAAAATTCTTTATCTTCTAAATTATTTGACTTAAATGATTATTTACCTTTAGATTTAGTTAACTATAAAAGTTCTCTATATGAAGGTTTTAATTTTTTTAATAGTTATATAGATATCTCACATTTATTAAGTTCAACTAATTTAGGTGTTACTTTGGGTGGAGGTGTAATAGTAAATATGCTTAATTGCTTAGGTTCAAACAATGGTAATTTTAGTGATATTCTTCGGAATAACCGAAGAACATTTCAGGATCAGCTTAATAATTACTTTGATAGAACTATGAGTGATTCTTCTTACAATGCTAGAACTGGAGAGAGAGTTTTTGTTACTTGAGCGGAATATGAGGCTAATCTTCAGAGATTAGTGAGATCGATTCAATTAATAAGACCTATTTATGAAGAATTACATATGATTCTTATGCATAATAATATGGTAATAAATGTTTCTGATGTAAATCATAGAAATATTCAACCTACTATAGATATCCTTAGCTCTAATCCTAATGTTAGTGAAGAAACTATAATTAGAGTAAGAAATTTACATCATACTTTACGTTGGCTTATAAGAGATATTTATTTTGATTTAGAATTCTTAATGGGACATACTTATTATTTAACTCATTTGCCTAGCGATAGATATAATGAATATAATGATACGGGGGATCAATTGTATATTTCGGAGTCTCAACGAATAAATCTATTAAATAGATTTATTCGTATAAGAGAAGAATATATAAATTTAGTTCTAAATGAAATTATACCTATATTGTCCCGTAATTATGGTAATTTTAACCTTTTCTTGCATTAGTCTTTATTGTTCTGATTTGTATACTATCTAGTATATTATTATTATTATGTGGTTATTTGTTGGATCTTAGCCCTTTAATCTGTTTAGTTCTATTTATAGATTTTGATCGTTGATTATACTTAATTGAAAATAGAACTAATTATTCATTATCTAATTCTGTATTTGAGGGGTTAGTTTATGGTATTACTTTAGGTATTAAATCTTGTATGTTAATTTTCACATTATCAGGCGAGAGCATCATTTACGAGAATTAGGTTCTAATAATACGTAGTTACTTTATTTTGCTTTCCCTTACCTTACCCTCCTACAACACTACTGTCAATAAGGCCTCCCTCCCACTGCATTAATGCAGTGGGAGAAGCGGAGCTAGAGCTTCTTTCCCTCGTATAAGATTTGATGAACTTATGTCTTTCTGTTGAACTGTTCTACTACCAATAGTTATTGTATTTATAGTATTGGTACCTTGTGTTCTTTATAGCTTTGAAATTATCCCTTCTAATATTTATTTATTAGTAGTACCTTTCATGGTGAAAAAAGATTCACTAAACAAAGACAGACATATAAAAATTCTGAAGATTTAGTTTCTTTAACTGCACATAGTGTTTATCATAATGTTCAGGATAAAACTACTTTAGTTTTAATCAGAAAAAATCTAACTAATGTAGGCGGTGTTTATGCTATTGTGCATAATCAAATTAAAAACTTTATGTTGGTAGTTCTATGAATTTAGCTAGAAGACTTATTGACCATGTTAAGAATCAAAGTTCAAATCTACTATTACAACGTGCTATTAATAAGTACGGTTTAAACAATTTTTCTATTTATATTCTAGAATTATTATCTGTTAATGTAAACTTAACAAGTGAAGAACTAGTGTTACATTAATTAAAATGGAACAAAAACATTTAGATTCTTTTAATGATAAGTATAACATTAACCCTAAGGCAGGTAAAACTAGATTAGGTGCTAAACACTCAGAAGCTACTAAAGAGCTAATGAGTAAATTAAGAAAGGAAAAACCTCATTTTCTTAATAAAACTCACAGTCCGGAAAATTTAGCTAAAATGAGTGCTAGAATGAAAGGGTCTAATAATCCTATGTTTGGTAAACCTGTTACTGAAAGTAATAAGAAACTAATATCGGATTTATTTAAAAAACCTATTTATTTATATGACGCTAATACTTTAACATTAACAACTAAATATGATAAACATAAAGATTTAGTTGATGCTCTAAAAATTTCACCAAAAACTTTAATTAAATATAAAGATTCAGGTGAAGTACTTAGAGATATATATATATTATATCTTCTACTGAGTTACCTCCTAAAAAAGGTTAGTTACTTTTGCTTTACCTATGTTTTTTTACTATATTTTGCGTCTTTCACATGAATCAGATTTGATCAATTAATGTCATTCTGTTGAACTGTTCTATTACCAATTGGTAATTGCCTTTATTGTTTTAGTTCCTTGTATTTTATATAGTTTTGAAATTATCCCTTCTAATATTTATTTATTATAAGTGCCATTTATTTGCTTTGCCTATAAAAAGACTTAAAAAAACTATATATATATAAATTATATTTAAATCTATGTTTTGTTGGATTTTTCATTTTTTTTAAGAAATAAATCCACAATAGGATTTTATATAGGTAAAATTTTAAAGGTGATAAGTCTATCTTTTATTGCCCCTCCTTATTCCGTGATATTATTAATTATGCATTATCTTATAGAGATGTAAATGTAGATTAAAAAAGAAGATTATATTTGTATATCTTACAAGGACGCCGCCTCTTCACAAGGATCCGTATGACCTTTTTTGTTGAAGGGAGGCGGCGTCCTTTATATAAGAGTAAAAATATTTATTATGTACCACGCGGATATGCGTGGTGTTACTAGAGATTGCTTTAATTTTTAAATATA
The DNA here is from genome assembly GCA_037367355.1 of Neoscytalidium dimidiatum. Taxonomy (NCBI): domain Eukaryota; kingdom Fungi; phylum Ascomycota; class Dothideomycetes; order Botryosphaeriales; family Botryosphaeriaceae; genus Neoscytalidium; species Neoscytalidium dimidiatum. The sequence goes on along the minus strand of JAVSCG010000040.1, from coordinate 137,025 downwards.
GTCCACTTAATGTTTAATTTAGTATACCCATCTAACATTATACAGAGGAAACCTGTAGGCAAAATAAAATATCTTGCTATACTCTACATTTATTAGTAGTTGTGTACCTCTCTCATTGTGTGAGCAAGTTAATAATTATTATTACTAAGCGCAAAATATTTTTTTTTACAGTTTTGTGTTCACTATATTTAAATCTTTGTTAATAATATTAAAATTTTATATAGGTATTATATCTATTAATGATAACCATTTGCGGTTAACCTTGGTAAAATTTAAAGTAATATGAGCAGTCTAGTGGGCATTTAATCTTTTTTATTAAATAAAAAAAATTATATGTTACTATTATCTCTATTAATAATACCTATAATAGGTTTATCTGTAATCTATACAGGGATGTATGATGAACCTTCTAGTCCCTTGGCCGGGACTTACCCCTCGGGTAAGGACCCCAAAGGGACCTTCCCCCACGGGGAAAGTTCAAACATAAAACATATTAAAATTATTGGTTTAATAACATCAATTGTTAATTTATTTATTTCTTTACTTATGTTTATCTTTTTTGATTTCAGTAGTAACCAGTTTCAATTTGTTCAAGAATATCATAGTATAAGTAGTTTTGATTTCTATTTAGGGGTTGATGGATTATCTATATATTTTGTTTTATTAACAACTATAATAATGCCTGTGGCACTTTTATCTAATTGAACATCAATATCAGAAAATGTAAGATCCTATGTAATAATAATATTATTATTAGAATCTTTATTATTGGCTAATTTCTTAGTGTTAGATATTTTATTATTCTATATTTTCTTCGAGTCAATTCTGCCTCCTTTATTTATTTTGATAGGTCTTTTCGGTTCTAAAAATAAAACTAGAGCTAGTTTTTATTTATTTCTTTATACTTTATTTGGGTCTCTCTTCTTACTATTGTCTATTCTTGTTTTATATTCTCTTACTGGTGTTACCGACTTTGATGCTTTATATAAAGTTTGTTTACCTTTAGAGACACAAATGTATGTCTTTATAGGTATATTTATTTCAATAGCTATAAAAACACCTTTATATTTTGTTAATATTTGATTATTAAAAGCTCATGTTGAGTCTCCGTTATGTGGTTCTATAATTTTGGCCGCTATTGTTTTAAAATTAAGTTTATACGGTATATTTAGATTAATCCTACCTATACTTCCTGCTATTTCTTTAGACTTTACTTATATTGTTTATACTTTAGGTGTTATTACTGTTATTTTTGCTAGTTTCAGTACTATTAGAACTACTGATATTAAAGAATTGATTGCATATTCTTCTGTAGCTCACGCTGCTGTTTATCTAATGGGAGCCTTTAGTAATTCTGTTACAGGAATCGAAGGTTCTATAATATTAGGTTTAGCTCATGGATTCGTTTCTTCAGGTCTTTTCATCTGTGCGGGTGGTGTCTTATATGACCGTACTCATACTAGATTGATTACTTACTATAGAGGAATTGCTCAAGTAATGCCTGTCTTCTCTGTAATATTCTTTATTCTTTGTTTAGGTAATGCCGGTACTCCTTTAACTCTTAATTTTGTTGGTGAATTTATGTCTCTTTATGGTACTTTTGAAAGATTACCTATTTTAGGTGCCTTAGCTAGTTCTTCTATCGTTTTATCAGCAGCATACACTATGTATATGTTCAATAGAATAGTATTTGGTGGTTCACTATCTAAACATTTCATTTCTAGTGTGTCAGATGTTAATAGAAGAGAATTACTTATTCTTTTACCTTTAGTAGTTTTCACAGTATTACTGGGAATTTATCCTAGTGTTATATTAGACGGTCTACATTATAGCGTTTCAACTTTAATTTATGGTTATAGCGATTATACTACTTTAGTTGTATTTCCTTTAGTCTTTAAGAAATTAAAAACTAAAACATATAAAAAATATTATTCTCAATTATTAACTTCTAACATTAAAAGTTTGAGTCCTTGATTTGTAACAGGTTTCGTAGACGGTGAAGGTTGTTTTTCATTACGTGTATTTAAAGATAGTAAAGCTAAAACCTCTAAGTATTATTGTGGGTTTTATTTTAAAATAGGTTTAGATGCACGTGACATACTTATTTTAAAAAGTATACAAGCATTCTTTGGAGGTGTGGGTAGTATAACTATAAATAGAACATCTAACATAGTATCTTATAATGTTTCATCTCTTAAAGATTTGGTAAGAATAATAAGTCATTTTGAGAAATACCCTCTGTTATCTTATAAATCTGCAGACTTTAATCTTTTCAGGGATGCATATTTATTGGTATCTAATAAGGCACATTTAACTGAACAAGGGCTTAAGAAACTTATATCGATAAGAGCTGCATTAAATAAAGGTCTTTCTGATCAGTTAAAAAAAGTTTTCTCTGATATTATACCATCCAAGTTAATATTTACACCTAATTTTGCTAAACTAATAAACCCTCAGTGATTGACGGGAATTGTTAGTGCAGAAGGTTGTTTTCATGTAGATGTCTATAAATCTGCCTCTACTAAAGTAGGTCATAAAGTATCTCTTAGATTTAAATTAGGGTTATTAGATAGAGACTTGGAATTAATTAAAAGCATTATCGTTTTTTTAGGTTGTGGTGCATTATATTTGAATAAAAAGCATAATTCTGTCTATGTGACTGTTTCTAGTTTATCTCACTGTATTGATATAATAATTCCTTTATTTATTAAAAATCCTTTGGTAGGAATTAAGGGATTAGATTTTGCTGATTGATGTAAGACAGCATACATGATGCAAGAAGGTCGACATCTAACTAAAGAAGGGTTAGATGAGATCATATCTATTAGAAGCGGTATGAATTCAGGTAGAGTATTTGATGAACCATCCGTGTAGTATTTTGCTTTTATATTTTTTATGTTCTCTTTGTTATTGTTTTAATATATTGCCATATATAGTTTATATACTATATTTATTCTATTGGTATCTTTTTTAACTAATATATATATAATATATATATATAATATATATATATACTAGCGAAGCAACTCCTTTATTCATTTTGATTGGTCTTTTTGGTTCTATAAATAGAACTAGAGCTAGTTTCTATTTATTCCTATATACACTTTTTGGTTCATTGTTTTTATTATTATCTATTCTTACTATGTATTCTATAATGGGTACTACAGACTTTGATGGATTATTTAAAACTAACTTTTATTATTATACACAAATATTTTTATTTATAGGAATATTTATCTCAGTAGCTGTAAAAACACCTCTATATTTTTTTAACATATGATTATTGAAAGCTCACGTTGAGTCTCCTTTAGCTGGTAGTATTATCCTTGCGGCTATAGTGTTAAAACTTAGCCTATATGCAGTAATTAGATTAATATTACCTATGTTACCTGAAGCTTCTCTAAGTTTAACATTTGTAGTATATCTTTTAGGTGTTATTACAGTTTTATTTGCTAGCTTTAGTACTATTAGAACTACTGATATTAAAGAATTGATTGCATATTCTTCTGTAGCTCATGCTGCTGTTTACTTATTAGGTGTTTTCAGTAATACTATTCAAGGTATTGAAGGATCTATAGTATTAGGTTTAGCTCATGGTCTAGTTTCAAGTGGTTTATTTATTTGCGTAGGTGGTGTTTTATATGATAGAACACATACTAGATTAATTACATATTATAGAGGTATAGCTCAAGTTATGCCAGTTTTTTCTATATTATTCTTTATCCTTTGCTTAGGTAATGCCGGAACTCCTTTAACTCTTAATTTTGTTGGTGAATTTATGTCTCTTTATGGTACATTCGAAAGATTGCCACTACTAGGTGGTTTAGCATCTTCTTCTATTGTATTCTCAGCTGCGTATACTATGTATATGTTTAATAGAATAGTATTTGGTGGTTCATTGTCTAGACACTTTAGTTCTAGTTTAGCTGATCTTAATAGAAGAGAATTTTATATTCTATTACCTTTAGTGGTTTTAACTGTATTATTAGGAATTTATCCTAGTCCTATTTTAAATGGTTTACATTATGGAGTATCTACTTTAATTTATGCTTCTTAATCTTTTATTTAATAACACTATATATATATATTTGTTTTTATTTTAATAAAGGTTCATTTGTAAAAATTTTTATCAAAATATTATTCTAATAAAATAAAGTTTATATATATATATATCTTACAATGATTGTAAGATATAGTAATTAAATAAAATAAACTTTTAAGTAATATATTTTTTTTAATTTTCTTTTGATAAAGGACTTCCTTTGGTATGCACATCAAGATATATTGCATAATATGCGATTAGGATTAATTGTTAGTCCTCCAATATTTATATAAATTATTGGATATAAACTGGGTAAATTTCAAGAAATATTATATTTTTAATATACTTGAAGCGAAACTTATTATAGCATTAATAAAGATAGTAAGAACGTTCAACGACTAATGGTGAGTTTTTGCTAACAATAAACCATAATATACTCCCAGCATCTGAAAAATTCTCATTAAGTCTAAAAGATTAAAAGTAGGTGGGCTAATCCACTTTTATAGAAATGTATTATATTTCTAAATATTAATAACTTAAGCTTTAGTTAAGTTATAGACTAGATTCAAATAATGAAAAATTATATAGTCATTATTTTAATATAAACATGCTAAACATATTTTTAATAAAAAGTAAAAAAAATGATGAATTTTTAGATAATAAACAAACATCATTATTAAATGAAACATCTTTGTACAAAGATGTTTCAAGTAAAAAAACTAGAAGAGGTGATACTAGACATTATTTACCTGCAACTAAAGAATGGTTAAATAGTATTTATACATATAATGTAAATTATATGAAATCACTGGCTATTACGGATAATGTAGTAAATAAAATAATTAAAAGTTATTTTTTCTTAAGATTAGTATATATGAAAAACATGTTTAAAGATATGTCTAAAAGACAAAGACTATTATCAGTAAATAAAATATTTGTAAGTAAAGCTGAAATGAAACATACTAATAATAAAATTATAATTACATTATATACTTACAATAAAGAAAAAAATTATTTTGTACGTAAATTAATAAGTTTACGTAATATGTTAATTCTTAGAAATAATTATATAAGTTTAATTAATTTAAAAAGAAAATCTATTCTTATAAATATACATAAAGTAAATTTTTTAATATATAATATTTTAAAAAAAAAAGATTTGTTAAAAAATTATCAAAGTAATAAACAAGTTTTTGATGATTTAATAAAAAAAAATGAATTAGTAAAAGGTGAAAAACATGAAAAATTATTCGCTTCAGAGGCGCAAGCAAAAATTAATGATAATATTCAATGAAAAACCTTTGAAAAACAATTTTTTTCTTGCTCCGCTACTAAAAAAGAATTTACTAGTAGTCCTGTCCCCCAGGGAGTCGGACCACACCTCGAAGAGGTTAGTCCTATAATAATAAATGTATTACAAAATTATGTAAAGGAACTTTATATATACTATCTTAGAAAATCATTAGCTGTAATGTCAAGAAAAGAAATGTTATATTTATACTATAATCAAATGTTATCACTTAATAATTATAAATTTAATAAATCCTTTATTTCTAATAAAGGATTAGGTTTAGTCTCTTTAATTAGTAAAATATATAATAAAAAAGTAGAATTTAATATAGTAGATTTAAAATCTTCACATTTAAATAGTGATATTTTTTCAGATTCTGTTTCTACAAAATTAAATGATAGAAAAAAAAGAGTATTAAGAGTATTAAAAAAAGCTTTAAGTTTAGTAAGATTAATACCAAGTCATTTATTTTATAAAAATATAAGTAATTCTATATATAATGAAGATAATATAGAAAAAATTGGTTTAAGCTATATTAAAAACAAAGCAATTAATGGTGTAAGATTAGAAGCTTCAGGTAGATTAACAAGACGTTTAATTGCTTCAAGATCTATATCTAAATTAAAATATATAGGTAATCTAAGAAATATTTCTTCTTATGATAATAAAATATCATCAGTAATGTTAAGAGGTTATGTAAAATCTAACATAGAATATACAAACATAAACTCTAAAACACCTAATGGAGCTTATGGTCTAAAAGTATGGATAAGTAGTTACTAATCATTATAAATATTTACATATATTTTCGCGTTGCACAAATTAGATTTAATGATATAAAGATGAAGAAATAGTCTGAACCACTTTGTAAAAGGTGGAATAAAGGAAAAATTCCTTTAATATAACAAGTTTGACACAGTATATATTAACTATCTTAAAATTATATATATAACAAAAATAATTAACTTTTAAGTAATATTTTTTTTTGTATTTTATGATAGTAATGGTGCATAACCATTTATATGTAAATATAAAAAGTATATTACATATAATATTTAATATAATTTTTATTGAGTTTGATGATGGCTCTGATTGAACGCTATCCAAGTGCTTGACACATGCTAATCGAACGTCTAATTTCATTAGAAATAATTTAGTTAGAAGTGGTGTACAGGTGAGTAAATGATATTATGGCTACCTTGGAGTAAGGGACATTAAAATTCCTTATATCATACAAAAAATTTGTATTAAAAGAAATTTATTTTCGCTCCTAGATGAAAATTAATATCTCGGGCTGGTAGTAGTTAAGGTAATGACTTAACTAGCTCATGTCCGTAGTCGAGACTGAGAGGTCGATCGATCACATTGGGTCTGAAAAAACCCCAATACGTATAGTACAGCAGTGAGGAATATTGGTCAATGGCCTAACGGCTGAACCAGCAACTTGGGGGAATGGATATATATATTAGAGATAATATATAGCACCGACTTTGTCGGATAAAGTTCTAGATAGAATAATGATAATGACAATTTTCTATCTATATGTCTTGACCAAATCTTGTGCCAGCAGTCGCGGCAACACAAGGGAGACTAGTGTTATCTTTATTAGGTTTAAAGGGTACCTAGACGGTGTATCACGCCCCAAAAGGGTACGGATATACTAGAGTTTTATGTGAGAGGCAAATATAGTACTATTGGTGTAGAGATAAAATTCATTGATACCTCTAGGCACGGATAACGGCGAAGGCAATCCTCTATGTAAAAACTGACGTTGAGGGACGAAGGCTTGGGGAGCGAATAGGATGTGCGACCTGATAAGCTTCTATAAGAATTGTATAACGTTTTTTAATGATTATGCATTGTATTCCATCATACATTAGTCTATTCAGATATGCATTACGGGCAACTGTTTTGTATAAAGCTCTGGAGAAAGTATTATATGTATTTATATAATATTGGCTTTCTTCTATGGTTAGAGAGATCGAATCGGTGTAACTAAAACTTTGTATCTTCTTAATGAAGAAGCTATATGTTAGATATAGTTAATTAGGCATTTAACGAGTCCTAGGTTAAATGATGATGGATAGATAATTTTCAAAGTAAAGCCGGAACCTAAGGAAGAAGTTTGTTTTTATAGAAGAACAGGGTAATGCCTATGATTTGCCAAATATTGAAATATATTGGCAAGGATTACTGTAAAGTAATCTATGGATCAGAGGTAAAAGGATAACGTAAAAAGCAAAGGCCATTTTGTAATGAAATGGATAGGGAAAATTTTCCTAACTCTCTTTTTATTTTATTTTATTTTTAATTTATTTGTTCATTTAGCTTTATAATACGAAAATTGTTAAATATAAATAGTTTAGTAAAACTATTTTTACTATATAATAAATTTATTAGTTCCCCATGTGAACTCTAAGTTATTAATTTATGCCCTCTTTGTAATAATTATATATCTTTCTGATTTACTTGAAAAAAAAAATCATCTTTCTGTTCATAGGGAAATCTAAGATATTTTTCTTACTTGCTTATTGCTGAGTTTCTTGCTGAGATATTTTATCTCATTCTAAAATTTTGAGAAAGAGGGGGCGGGGCTCCATGATGAACAATTTTAAATTATTTAAATCTTTATATACATACAATCGTAGTACTTATTCTACGGATACTACTCGCAAAACTTTCTCTAATATTAATCCCTATTTTGTTACCGGTTTCTGTGACGCAGAAAGCTCTTTTATACTACAATTTATGGTAAGAAAATCTGGAAACTATCAAATCCAGCCAAAATTTAGTATAAATTTACACAAAAGAGATGCTTTACTGTTAGAAAATATATAAAAATTTTTTAAAGGTGTAGGTAGAATTGTGTATTCAAACAATAGAGATGTTGTAACTTTTAGGGTAATTAGTATTAAAGATATTAACGAAGTGATAATACCGCACTTTATTCAATATCCATTAATAACTAATAAATATGCAGATTTTGAATTATTTAGACAAGCTGTTTATATGTTACAACATAAACAACACCTTAATCCCGAAGGTCTACAGAAAATTGTAAACTTAAGGGCTTCCTTAAATAATGGTTTATCTGATAAACTAAAGAAATTTTATCCTAATACTAACCCAGTAGTAAGACCTGAAGTAAAGTCCATTAAGATTTTACATCCTAGCTGGTTAGCTGGGTTTGTAAATGGTGAAGGATGTTTTTTAGTCAGTATTGTGAAAAGTGCTGGTAACAAAACGGGTTATCAAATAGCTTTACGTTTTTCTATTAGTCAACATAATCGTGACCGTTTATTAATTAAAAGTATAGTTGAATACTTAGGCTGTGGTAACTTTTTGGAGTCAAAAAAGACTTCTGTTGAATATGTTGTTACAAAATTTTCAGATATTAAATAAAAAATAATACCTTTCTTTAATAAACACCCTATGGTTGGTGTAAAAGTATTGGATTTCTTATCTTTTTGTAAAGTAGTTGAATTAATGCACAATCGAATGCATTTAACAGAACAAGGTTTAGAACAAATTCGTAGTATACAAAGTGAAATGAACAAAAAAAGAATATATGCAGCGACAGCTGATAGCAAATCAAATGAATAAATATATATAAAAAAGAAAAGAGAGGGGAGTATAATGACCCACCTGAAAGGGAGCCAACTTACGTATAGATGTTATGTGTGTATTAATTTATTTTTTAATATTGATTATATGGATTATTTATTAATATTATGTATTATTATGTATTATTTAAAGAGTATTTACTGTATACCTTTAATGAATTAGTTCCTTCTATTTCTTTTATATAAATTTATACTTAATAAAAAGTATTAAGTATTACAATAGCTATTATATTATTTATAGGCAATAAAATTATTTAACATTTGTTTCGTTTTTATAGATAGTTCAGGCAAACCAGATGGTGAGCGGCTGATTAATAGTAGGCCCCGTGGAAAGATAGTAGATATACCTTTATACATATGCTTCAGCGGTTCGATAAATTGGAGTAGTTATTGAACATACTGACGCCAAAAGCGGTACCTGTTAAATATTGTTTACGTATCTACGAAATTTTATTTATTGTTATATTGGCTTAAACATTGCCTTGATTGAGAAGGATTTGCAAGGGAATCCGTTACATCCCAAAGTCCATTAGGGTAACCTAAGACGTGGATAGGAAATACTTATCTCGCGATTAAGATGGTAAAGAGCTCCCTTATCATTTAAACGAGAGGTGTTTATTCAATATAATTGAATAATTATATATATATATAACATAAATAGGAGGACGATTTATTAGTAACTTTAGGATCTGAGTACTTGAGTATGAACGACTATGAAGAGGTCGCAACCGGAAGATAAAGACAATGGCCCGAGAGGAGGAAGTTGAGTTGGGTAAAGGAAGAATTCGTTATACAACTGAAAGGTAAGTTATCCATTTATAATCCAACAATATATTAAGGATATTATTGTATTATATTATATAGTACTTTATTATTAATATACTGGGCAGTAAAGCCCGCCCGTAAGGGCGACAATGGGATAGCGTAAGTATTAAATATGGGCTATCTTTTTGCTTAAAGTACGCACTTATTTTGATAGAGAGAGAAAAACATGAAAAACACAAACTTAAACATTTTAAATTTAGATTCTAAATGAATCAGTTGATTCGTTGGCTTTGTAGACGCGGAAGGTAACTTCCTAGTATATCCAAAAAAAAGAACCTTTAAATCGGGTGAAATTAGTAAATATAATGTTGGTTACGGTTTCCATTTGGCTTTACATAGAGATAAAGAGCTTATAGAGATTATTTATAAAAATTTAAATAATATTGGGACAATTAATATATCTCAATCTAAGAATGAAGCTCGTTTAGCAATAAATGATTATTCAAGTATACTTTTTATTTGTAATCTTTTTGATAATTTTCATTTAAGAACTTTTAGTCAGTTATCTAGATTTCTCTTTTTAAGAGAAGGTCTTATCAATAATATTAAAGAATTTAAAACTTTAGACTTATACAACCAGTATAAAACTGAATGTATGTTATCTGTGTATGAGCAACTTAAACATGTAGTTAAATCAGATGATAACTTGGCTGGAAACTTGGATATAGATAACTGGATCGTAGGTTTTATTAATGGTGAAGGTTGTTTCTATTTAAGAGATGGTAAATGTAATTTTATTATTGAGCATACAGACAAAGATGCTCTTTAATTAATTAAATCTAGACTCTCTTTCGGACCTAATGTATCAAATAGATCTATTTGATCTAAAAGTACAGGAGGTGAAAGAAAAGCTACTTATCAATTAGCCATTTCAAGTAAAAAAGACATTGGAAATCTAATAGATTTTTAAATAGTCCTAATGTAATACCATTACAAGGTAATAAACATAGTCAATATGTTTTATGAAAAGAAAATAATGTTAAATAATACATATAATAAATACGCACATAATGTTTGAGCCGTATGCCATGAAAGTGGCACGTACGGTTCTAAGAGGGGGAAAGCCTGAGAGGGCCTACCTATCTCAACTAGATACCCTAGTAGTCCAGGCAGACAATTATGAATGTTATAGATTAGAAATATTTATTTGATCTATAAATGAAAGTGTAAGCATTCCACCTCAAGAGTAATGTGGCAACGCAGGAACTGTAATGTGTGCATACCTCATAATTAGAGGGCGAAATGCAGTGTTGGTTAAAATCCAACTCTACTGGCTGTTTTACTTTCTTAAAAATATTATTGCATCGTATACAGGAGAACTCTGAATGATGTTTATGCCTACCCCTGTTTTATATTATAATGGAATAGGTCTTGTGAAAGTTAAAAATGGTAATAGTCAAATGAAGAGGTTAAATGTTGATGAAGAAAAATCTACAACTGAATTCTTTGAATGGTTTGTAGGTTTTTCAGATGCAGAGTCTTGTTTTGTCATTCATGCTGTAAATAGTGCAGATAAAACAAAGATTAGTAAATTTTCTTTTATGTTTAAAATAGAATTACATAGAGACGATCTGCATGTATTAGAGTTTATTAAAAAGAGACTGGATATGGGTAATATAAGTTTATCTAAAGATAAATGTACATTTACAGTATCTGATAAGCAAGGAATTTATAAATTGTTGCTTATCTTTGATGAGTATAATCTAAATACCACTAAATATCTAGATTATTTGAGTTTTAAAAAAGCTTTTACTCTATATCATGAAAGAGATAAAAAGTTAAATTCGGATGATCTAGATCAATTAAAAAATAAAATAATGGAGTATAAAAACTCTATTAATACTAAACGTACTTCTATTAATATGCCTTCAAATCATAAAGTTGTTATTTCAAAAAATTGGTTATTAGGTTTTATAGAAGGGGACAGCTCTTTCTCTTTCTTTCCAGAACTGATATAGAACCTACTTTTTCAATTGAATTACAGGGAGATCAAGTTTTTGTGCTGGAAAAAATAAAAGATTATTTGATAAGCAATTTAGGTTTTGATAAATAGAATATTTATCAATTAAAAAGCACATCTAGCGCGATTATTTCCATAAACAAACAGAAAGGTAGAAATAGTGCAATTTTATTGATTAAAAACATTAATGTGTTAAATAACTACCTTATCCCTTATTTAGAAGATATGGAATTTATTTCAAAAAAAGGTTTAGATTTTGTTGATTTTAAAATTATTTGTAATGCAGTATACAAAGGTTCACATAAAATAGATAGGGTAAGAACATTAATTTTAAAATTATCCTATAATATGCATAATTTTCGTTTATCTACTTATTCAGGGGAAGTTAGAGATATTCTTACTTCTGAGGAAATAAATGAAATCATAAATGCAAAACCTATTATCGAACGACTTATCAATGGTTGTGTACGAGATATAGCTTCAAATAAAACAGTGTTTTTTAAATCAGGTAGTGTTTATGAAATTATTAGACCAAATGGAGAACTTTGTATAGCGGAAACTCTAAATGAAGTTTTAAAAATTATAGGTGTAAGTTATAGAACATTAAAAAGGCATATTAATATAGACTCAATAGAGAGTCAAGAATATGGTGGCTATAAGATTAAAAGAGTTCCAGTATTCTTAAGTAACTCCAACTTACTTAAGCAATAAGTTTTAAAAAAGTTAAAACTAAGATAATTGAGTTAAGGTTACAACCGAATCAGTTGTTGGTCTGTAGAAAAATTAGGTGAAAACGGTTAAAGGTATCCTAACCCAAGACCGTCGGCAGTTGTAAATGTCGCTACAGACTGGTTCACCGGAGCTGGGCTGAAATGCCCGTTCAAATGTACAGTCGAATCCTGTAACGGTAAATATCTCGTGGGAAGGAGTGGATAATCCATATGTAAATATGGGTGCCAATTGCACATTGGTTATTTTGACTTCCCGAGTAAATACGTTGTATTTACTCTTAATTAATCAGGATTGAATCATTAGACCGTTTCTGAAACCAGTAGTGAAGTATGTGTGCGACAAGAAGCGGGTATTAGTAATGTGGTGCGATTCCACTAGGTATTCTCTACCTAACACTACCTACACATGCAGGATAGTAATTGAATGTGTGAAGCTGTAGGAACAATGTAGCCTGTCTTAGATGACAATGTAGATATATTATAAAAAGTATAATTATATCTCCAGGAGCTAGTGTAAGTAAGACATGGAGAGCGAAAGTCAAGATAGCAATGACGCTTCGATATACTACTCATGAGATTTGTGGAAGGGAATAGATTTTACATACTAATCTATTAGAGAAACCATATTTCTACCGGAGTAAAGCTATCCTCCTAAATCTTACGTAAATTGTGCTAATATCTGAACTTGGTAACCCCTTTATCTTCAGCTATAAATTAAGCTCTTAAAAGTACTCCGCGGTTCTTTAAGTTATTACCAACCCCTTTTTTATAAAAAGGGGTTGATCACAGTCGTCTTGTCGACGCCCGTGTTTAGTTTATAGAAGAGGCAACATATAAGATTTATCGAAATTGTTGTATCCGATAAAGGGGAAAGGAGAAGTTAAAAAGCAAATGCCTGGTATTAGATTTCAATTGAAGTAAATCTATATTATGGATATAGTTAAATATTAATAGTTTTTACTTATAATTTTAGTTTATGATTTTATTTATAAATCTCACTTTTGATGGTTTGGAAAAAATAAAACAGTTAAAAGCTAATATGAATAAGAGTAAAAACTAGTTCCTCCGAGTGCAATAAGTTTGGTTATTGTTAATTTTTAATATAGGTAATTGGACTTATGTTTATTAATAAATAATCTTCGTATGCGTGACCCTGATTGGTGTTAAATATCGTTTTATCAATCACGCAAAGACCAACTTACCCGGAAATAATTTAATATTTAACTTCTTTTTTTTTTACATAGCCAATGTAAGGAAAATTGGCTGACTTAACATACGGCAGAATCTGACAAATGTACCTCCATTGTATGTTGTCGTAAAAGGTACATTTGTTTGTGGCGAGGGCTGCTAGGTTATCTACATATCAAAATGTAAAAATAAAACCGAAGATTTCTGTTTGAGCCGTATGCGATGAAAGTCGCACGTACGGTTCTTGTGGGGGGAAAGCCTGAGAGGGCCTACCTATCTCGACTATTTAATTCGATAATCCTCGAAAAACCTTACCACAATTTGAATGTTAATTAATAAATTAACACAGGCGTTGCATGGCTGTCTTCAGTTAATGTCGTGAGATTTGGTTAGATCCAAAAAATTATCGTAAACCCTTGTTTTTTATTTGTTTAAATAATGCAGTTAACCGCTATATTGGATTATATAATAGGGACTAAGACAAGTCATCATGGCCTGCTGAATGGTGTGGGACACCATTCGTGTGGGTAGAACTATCAAACTCCGGGAACCTCCTAAAACTTCTGATACCAAGCTATATATGAAAATATATAAGTGGCTGAACTAATCACTCAGGTATGGTAATAAGTCAGAATATGATCGAAAGAGAAATGGAATATCGCGGATCTAAGTCAGGTTTTAAATTCTACTCTAAGGGTAACCTTGGATTAAAATCTGAAAAAGAGCAACGAGTAGACGGTAGTTGACAAGGGGGTCGTGGTCCTTGTTTAAGGTGTACTCTAAGGGGCTTCGAAAGAAATTATCAAGCCAAAGTCCTTTCTAACCTAATAAATAAAGCATTATATTGTACTTTATCTTCTATCTTTAAATTAAATCCTTGATTCGTTACAGGTTTTTCAGATGCAGAGGGATGCTTCTCTATTCTGATACAACGTAATGCTAAATACCAAACAGGATATAGAGTAAAATCTATATTCAGTATAGGTCTACATAAGAAAGATCAAGTATTGTTGGAGTCTATTAAAAGATTTTTCGGTGTAGGTGAAATTCATTCACATGGAAAGGATTCTATTCAATTTCGGATAGAATCAGTTAAGGATTTACAAGTGATCATAAATCATTTTGACAAATATTCTCTTGTAACTAAAAAATTATCTGATTATTTATTATTTAAACAAGCACTTATTATTATTAATAATAAGGAACATTTGACTATAAAAGGTTTAAATAAACTTGTTGGTATTAAAGCTTCTCTTAATTTAGGTCTCAAAGATTCTTTTAAAGTTAATTTTTCTGATATAATTAAGGTATGTAAACCTGAATATGTTTTCAAAGGTATACCTGATCCACAATGAGTAGCAGGATTTACTAGTGGTGATGGAGGCTTCTTTGTAAAAACTGGTGGTTCATCTACTAATAAATTGGGTAATAGGGTCCAATTAAGATTTTCTATTGGTTTACATATTAGAGATTTACCAGTAATATTGGGTCTGGTTTCTTTCTTTAAATTAGGTGATTATAGTTCGCTTAAGCTTTTGGATATTCAAACAGGAGTCTCTAAAATTAAATATGTTTATACCAATGAGAGATCCGCTCATCTTCAAATTACTAACTTCTCAGAAGTATTAAATATAATAGACTTCTTTAATAAATATCCAATCCTTGGTATAAAAAGCTTAGATTTTTCTTCTTTTAAAGAGGTAGCTCATATTATTAATAATAAAAATCATTTAACTACTGATGGTTTTAATAGAATTGTTGTTTTAAAGTCAAGTATGAATAAAGGACGTATATAGGTTACATTATCCCTGACGTATACAAACCCACAGCCAATATATTTTTAGTATATCTGGGGTATGTAATATGCTTTATTTATTTGTATGATAAATTTGGTCGCTATGAAACATTGTGGGCTATAGACGTGCCACATATGCCTTTACAAAGGGATGCAAAAGTGTGAACTTAAGCTAACCCCTAAAACAGGATAGAATATTAATTGTAGTCTGAAACTCGATTACATGAAAAAGGAATTACTAGTAATCGTGTGTAATCACAGCACGGTGAATTTCATCTCAGCTAGGTACTAACCACTCGTCAGGCGCTGAAAGGGGTATGTGCAATAAGTTTGGTTATTGTTAATTTTTAATATAGGTAATTGGACTTATGTTTATTAATAAATAATCTTCGTATGCGTGACCCTGATTGGTGTTAAGTCGAAAAACCAAAAAAGAAATTGAGACCTTCTTTGTACTTTCAAAAAATGCCAAACTCCGGGGACATCCTAAAGCAGTTTTTGCCAAGTCTACATATGAAACAATAAAAGTAGATGGCCTTTCGTAATGGATAAGGGTATGGCAACAATTTAACTGATTAATCGAAAGGTTTAATGGGCTATCGCGGATCTAAATTGACTCTCTTCTCGCTATATTATAAAACATAATCTCAAGTATTTTATATATAGTTAGTAGGTAGATCATAAAAGAGCAACGAGCAGATGGTATTTGTAGGTCCACTGGTTACTTATAATGTAATCGAAAACGGTAAATAATTAGTTTTGCACTCTTCCGCATAAGTTAATATTAGAGAAGTATTAGACGGTTTAGTCTTGACTTTTTTTGCCGAAGTCTAGGATCTGTATAGTTCCAAGGTGGAATATTAAGGTGTGCTCTATATACAGTAGAAATACTGGTACTTAATTAACTTCGTCTCAGACCTAAATACAAGGTGAATACTTTGTACATGGTCGAAGAAGGATAAAATGATACGGTTCAGGTAGGGGAACTTGCCTGGGAATAATAAACAATTAACAATACACCCAATATATATATATAAAATATGAATTTTATTATATTTTTTTTTACCTAACAGCAGGATACTTATTAGGAAGATTATTCTAATATATCTTGGTAATATTTAATATGACTTAATTAGAAAATATATGTATTTCTGTTCTTTTTACTTTGTAGTAAATACAAGTATTTCTATTATTTCATGGTTATTATTATTTTTATTAAACTGTTGATAATTAGTAGCTTTTTCTTGTGTTGTAAGCTCTATATGTTTACTTAAATACACAATACTCTCTTAAATTTGTTTTCAGTAGCGAAATATGAGATGGGAATTTAATTTTTTTAATATGTTAAAAAAAAATTTTTTATGTTGTAGCTTTTTAAATGTCAGTTTTGTTTTAGTTTTTTGCTTAATGCTTTTTTATTTCACTATTAATCAGAATAGTGAGATATATTTCTTATCTATTGTTCCAGTTGTTATCTATTCAAATAGTGAAACAGATATGAAATCTATTCTTATAGATAATAAAGGTAAATCAGGAATATACCGTTGAACTAATAAAGTTACTGGTGATACTTATATAGGAAGTGCGATTGATTTATCTAGAAGATTAAGAGAATATTTTTCTATTAATTTTCTTAAAAAAGAGGTGCTTAAAAATAATAGTATTATATACAGAGCTTTATTAAAATATGGTTATATTAATTTTACTTTAGAAATTCTTGAGTATACAGATAAAAGTTCTGTTATAGCAAAAGAACAATATTTTTTAAATAAATTAAATCCTAGTTATAATATCTGTAAGGTAGCTGGTTCTAGTTTAGGGCGTATAACACATGACAATACGCGTTTAAAACTTAGACATGCCTGACTGGTCAGATTATTCAGAAATAAAGGTAAAGGTGTTAGTTTCTCGGAATTTGTTTTAAATATGTTTGAAAGTAAATTAAAAGAGTCAGAAATGGCTCTATCTAGACTTCAAATTACCTTTGAAAAAATAATTTCAAAGAAAGTAAGCAAAGTATCTTTAGAAACCCGTATGAAGATCTTAGCTTCTACTGCAACAGCGCAAGCTGTATTAGTTACAGATTTAGAAAGCGGAGTGACTAATACCTACCCTTCTGCAAGAAATGCAGCTCTTGCATTGGATGCAAGTAGTTCTACTATTATGAATAAACTTAATGGTAAAAATACTAGGCTTTTTAGAGGTAGATACTTAATAACTAGTTTAAAATCTAAATAGTTTTTAAGTTTCTAGAGATTCTCTTGTATACCGAGTATGTTCTTTTTGCAGGGGAACTTGCTCGGGAATAATTAAATATTAACAATACACCCAAAAATATATATAAAATTCTAAATTAATATAATAATTAAAAGGGGTAGTCTGTTACTTATATTTCTCATATATATATGAAAACAGATGAGGTTGGTCATAGGGATAGTGTTTTTCAAATAATATTTATTTTTTTTTTCCAATATGCTACTACTTAATATCTTTTCTATATTCGAATACTTCTTTGATATTTTTGATTTTAGAATTGATACTTAATTGGTAATACAGATGGTTTTATTTTACTATCAGCTATGCCTGTTGTAGTTAAAGAAGGTTCTAAGTTACATAATGAATATGTAGTAGGATTATCTGATGCGGAGGCTACATTTACTATTTCTGTTACAAAAGATAATAGAGTAAGAAAAGCTTCACGTCGTTCATCGGATACATCTAGAACTATTTATTCTGTTCATCCTTCTTTTGCAATTTTTTTAAATATTAAAGATTTACATTTAATACAAAGTTTACAATCATTTTTTTGGAGTAGCCCCGGGCGTCGCCGTTAAGCGGCGACTGGGGCCTTATTTTTTTATAATATAAAAAAATTAGGGGACCCCTCCCCCCTGTGTTGCTACGCAACACAGGGGGCACCCCATAGGAAAAATTAAACAAGATTTAAAAAATAATGCTATTACTTTCTATGTTAATTATGTAGAGGATTTAGTAAATATTATAGTTCCTTTCTTTAAAAGTCATCCTTTCTCAAAATGAACAGATTTTCTTTATTTGAGAAAACAGTTAGTTTAATTAAACAAGGTGCTCATCTTACAACATCAGGTCTTACTGAAATTGTAAGTATTAAAGCTTCAATGAATAAAGGTTTATATGAAAAATTAGCAGTTCAATACACTGAGATTTATGTCGAAAGACCTGGAGCGGTAAATCAAAGTATTAGAGACGGTAATTGACAGGCTGGGTTTGCAGACGAAGAATGATCTTTCTTTGTTCGTATTTTAGTGACTAGCTATGTTAAAAGCATTAATCGTGTTTCATTTTTATATAAATCAGTTAACTAGAGATAGAGATTTAATTTATAAAATAGCTAAATTCTTAGATTGCGGTGTTATTACCAGTAATCAAAAATAATATTCAATTAAAAGTATCTAAATTTGAATGTATAAAAAGGTTATACCATTCTTTAAAAATTATTCTAAGCATGGTATTAAAAACCTTAATTATCAATATTTCTGTCTAATTATGGAATTGGTACATTTTAAAGTACATCTTACTTCAAAAGGGTATTAATAAAGTTAAAAGTATAAAAGAAGATATGAACTTTGGTAGAACTTAACTTAAATTTAAGCTGTTTAAGACACAGTTGTGTCAGTTTTTGCTACTTAAGTATTATGACGATATCTACCAGTCATAGACTGCTTATAACGTTTTGCAGATTAAAAATTAAGTTTATTTAGAGATTCTTTATATTTAGGCAACCTATTTTTGATCACTCTTTTTCTTATGTTCAATGTAGGTATTCATATTGTAAATAAATAGATAAGGGTTTTAATACTTTTGTCCTTTATTGCTCTTGAGTATAACTACTTCATATATTAAACTTAAAGATAAATCTGATTTATCTTTATCTAAAGTAAATTATTTTATATTCGTTCGAATAGGGGGAACTTGCTCGGAATAATGAACAATTAATAATACATTTTAATAACATAAAAAAAGGAGAGTTCCTTTATTGGTAAGAAGGGTTGAGCTGTAAACTCAATAGTAATATACTTTTAAGAGTTCGAATCTCTTCTCTCCTAGTTTCAGTATTTTCTACTAATAACTACAAAAGAAAACTAACCCATCTTTTAATATTTATTGTTATTTTCTAATTTCTGTTGTTTGACATAGTTTAATAAATTTTTCTTTTGCTTCCCTCCCCCTCCGGGTGGTGAAACCACCCGGAGGGGGAGGACTAGTAAAAAAAGAAAAAGGTAATACGTAACGTAATTAATATTTAGGAGTTTATCTCTCTCACTAAAATTAGAGATGCTAGTTTATTAATATTATTTTATATAAACA
This sequence comes from Neoscytalidium dimidiatum, assembly GCA_037367355.1. Taxonomy (NCBI): domain Eukaryota; kingdom Fungi; phylum Ascomycota; class Dothideomycetes; order Botryosphaeriales; family Botryosphaeriaceae; genus Neoscytalidium; species Neoscytalidium dimidiatum. The sequence goes on along the minus strand of JAVSCG010000040.1, from coordinate 117,223 downwards.
TATAATAAATATTTATAATTTAACTATAATGTATTTGCTCTTTTCAATTAAAAGCCCCTAAAAAATACTAGTATTTAAATGACTAAAAAGTTTTTTAAAGATTAATAGCCTTTATAGCTCAACGGTAGAGCGAAATACTGTTAATATTTTGATAGATGTTCGATTCATCTTAAGGGCTTAGTGTAATAATTAATCAATATAATGTTAAATTTTTATATAATCTTAAAATAATACGCGTTAGTTAAATGGTATAATTCTGTGCTACGGACACAATGTTATAGGTTCGAATCCTGTACGCGTATTATTATCTTTATATTTTCCTTAATTATTATACTCTCTTAAATTTTTATCAGTTTCCTGCTAATTTTTTTTTCATAAAAAAAATAAGCGGTAGCGTAAGGAAACTTGTGGGGACCCTAATTTTTATATTATATAAAAAAAAATAAGGCCCCACTGGTAGTGAATTATGAGATGGGAATATGTTGTAGTAAAAAAATGTCTAGCTTATTTGTTTTTAATGAAAGTTTTACTAATGGTTACAGAGGTGAACTTTTAGATTTTATATCTTTAACTGCTATTTTATCTGGTATATTAGTTATTATTACTAAAAACCCAGTTGTGTCTGTTTTATTTTTAATTGGTTTATTTTTAAGTATATCTGGTTATTTAATCATGTTAGGTATAAATTTTATAGGTTTATCTTACTTATTAGTATATGTTGGTGCCGTATCTATACTATTTCTTTTCATTTTAATGTTAATAAATGTTAGAATATCTGAGTTAGTAAGTGATACTAGTAATAGTATACCTTTAGCTATAATAATTGGTATTTTATTTAACTATGTTGTATATGAAATATTGCCATATAGTATTGTAGCTTTTAATAGTTATACTGTAAGTTTAAATAACATCTTAAAAGATCTTCTGTCTAATAACTATAGTAGCGACTATATAAAAAAAGTATTTAATTTTTCTAACGATAGTAGTGAGATAGCCTTTGTAACATCTAAAATATGAGATGGTAATTTGGCAGAAACTTCACACATAACTAATATAGGTAATATAATGTATACTAGTTATTCTATATGACTTATAATAACATCTGTAATATTATTATTAGCCATGATAGGTATTATTGTTATCGTGCTTAAACAAAAAAAAGATAATACATATAAAAAAAATTCTGAATATCTAATAGAGAAAAAGATTAAAGATGTAACACTAAATTCTTATAATAAAAGTATAAAAAGTATACAATTTAATAAACGTAGTTTCCATACTATATCTTCACGTCGTAATAAATTAGACACCTCAAGTGGTAAAAAATGGTGATTGGTTTTAGATAAACCAATGCAAAATAGTCAGAACATAGCGATTAAACACATTAGAAGTGGTGAAGCCGTTACAGCTAATATAATAAATAGAATCTTATCTATTTATAATTTACATGTCACAAATGAAGCATTAAAAGCATTAGTTAATACACCTAGGTTTAAATTTAATGATCTAAGTAAATCTTTATATAAAGACCCTAGTTTTATAGATAAGTTAGGAAAGATGAATGGTAAAGAAGTAGCAGGTGTATATATCTTTACTCATAAAGAAACAGGTGCTAAATATGTAGGTTCTTCAGTGCAATTAGCTACTAGACTACAAAGATACTTAAGCGGTACTTATAAAGAATATGGTAAATTTTTACCTTTATTAAGTAAAGAAGGTTTAGGTAAATTTAGTTTAGAAGTTATGCCTATATATTCTACTATGGTCTTAAAGCCTGAGCTTATATTAGAACAATATTATCTATTAGATCCTTCATTTAATTTAAATGTATCTAGAGTAGCTAATGTTCCTGGATTTAAATCTAAAGAAATCTTTATGTATAATAAAGATAAAACTACTTTAATCTATCATTCAGATTCTATTAAGGATTTCTATATTAAATTTGGTATTTGGTATGCTGTTATTGTAAATAATATTGAAACAGGTTCGTATTATTTAGGTAAATATGTTTTCTCTTCTGTACCTATCCTTACTGCCGAAGAAGGAAATTATAGTGAGGAAGAGGTCAAAGGAATGTTAGCTCAAGATAGGTTAGGTACTACTTTGTTTATGTATAATAAAGATAAATCTATTTTATATTTTTCAGGTCTAAAGAGTGAATTTTCTCTGATAGGTATACACACTTGAAACTTAAATGTCTCAAAATATATTAATACGAATTCTCTTTATTTGGGTCAATATGTTTTAACTACTACTGAGGTAGTTACTGCGAGTCCTTCAGGTATGTCTATATCTGAAATAATCGGAATGTTGACTAAGGACAAGGAAAACTTGAAGATTATTTCAGGTAAAAGTAAAAAAGTAGTTTTATTAGATGTTAAAGACAATAAAACTTTAAGTTTTAAAAGTTTATCTGCATGTGCTGAATATTTTAGAGGTTTAGGTCTTAAAACTACAGGTAATACCTTGAAGTCTCGTATAGTTTCTGGAATTGAATATAATGGATATATAGTAAAGTGAGATGAGGATCAAACATCTCTACATAATAGAGCTAAATATATATCTATTACTAATCAGGAAACAGGTTTAACTCATACTTATTCTTCTCTTCGGGATGCAGAGCGTAATACTAAAATATGACGTGAAACTATTAAAAAGTATGCTAATACTAATGAGCCATATAAAGGTTTAATTATATCTTTTATTGAATAACTTTTTAGATATTTAGAGGTTTTTAGGTATTTCTTATTAATTATTATATATTTTTAAAAATATATAAAAATATATAAAAATATATAAAAATTATAGTAATTAAACAAAAAAAAGATTAAATATATATATAACTCTTAAAATTTAAATAAAGAATATAAATATGTTACACCTAATTTTCGGAATAAAAGTATAAAAAGTATAGAATTTAAAGGTTTTTATATTAAATCTTCATACCGTAATAACTTAGATGCTTCAAACGATGATAATATTAGAGGTAAAATTGGTGATTAGGTTTATCTAAACCTATGCAAAATAGTCAAGAGCTAGCGGTTAAGCATAAAAAAGTGGTGAAGCCGTTATAAAATATAATCCTAGTTATCATATGAATACTATATTATACTACAATAACGGTTATGATTATTATTCTTATGTAAAATTACCTAAAATTATTATAATGATTAAAAACCATGAAATTTTATTGTATCATCCTACATAAAAAAAGGAATTAGCTCAATTGGTAGAGCGTCTATCTTACACATAGACGGTTAAAGGTTCGAATCCTTTATTCCTTATCTTGTAATAATTAATTTATATAAAGAATATTCCTTAATTATTATACTCTTAAATTTTTATTAGTTTCCTGCTAATTTTTTTTTTCATAAAAAAATAAGCGGTAGCGTAAGGAAACTTGTGGGGACCCTAATTTTTATATTATATAAAAAAAAAATAAGGCCCATTGGTAGTGAATTATGAGATGGGTTATTTATTATTAGAAGAAATGATTAAAAAAACTTAAAATTTAGTTTAGACAAAGGTATCAAATTAAAACCAGCATCTAGTACTATTAGAATCTTACATTTGAAAAGTTAGCTAAAACTTCTCCGGGAACTAGAAGAATTTTAAATTATACTTAAATTCTTTTATACATAAAAAGCACTATTCCTCCGATGAATTTTTAAGTGTACTTCCATAGTTTCATATTCTAATTCTGATTTATTACAAAATAAAATTAGTCCCTTCCGAGGGGGCTGTGCCCCCGCGGTAGGGGGACCAGTGGGGACCCATTCTTAAGGTGCCCCACTGGTAAAGAGAATATAAATAAAACAGGTATTTACAGATAAACTCATATAGAGTCTGGTTAATATTATATAGGTTCTGCTATTGATTTATCTAAAAGATTTAATAATTATTTATCTATAACTTTTTAAACCAAAGAACTTACTTAAAAAAGGATAATAATATTCTATATATATCCTTATTTAAATAAGGGTATTCAAATTAGATATCTTGGAATATTGTGATTTTTCTGATTTAATTAAAAGAGAATAATATTGATAATTTAAAATCTGAATATAATGTTTTAAAAGTAGCAGGATTATCTCTTGGTTTTAAACATAGTGAGGCTACTAAATAACTTCTTCGTGAAAGTAGTTCTGGCAGAGTGAACTGAGTCCACTTTATTTAAAATATCACTTAATAATGCTCAGTTTAATTCAGTTACTGTTAAAGATATATCTACAGGAGTAATAACTGAATTCCCTGATCCTTGGGCAGGCCCTAAAATTTTTCTTTTTTTCTTTCTTTTTTTCTTAAAAAAAAATGAGGGATCAATATTTCTGAAGCTTTAGAGTATATGGGTATTCTTACTTTTCATTTTTAATATTATTTTGATGGACAATTTATTAAAAGTAAATATATAATAATAAACTAGAAGATATAGATTGTACTACTAATGCTTCAGCGGTTAAAAAGTTGTTATTAACAAATCTCAAGTTTTAGTTGTTAGCTTACAAAAAGTAAAAGACCTTAGCTTAATGGTAAAGCATGTGCCTTTTAAGCATTATTATATGGGTTCAAATCCCGTAGGTCTTAATGGATATAGGTTAATGGTAGAAAAAAAAATAATGTAGATATACTATAATATTATTAACATTTAACCCTTTCTTGTTAAAAAAGCTTTTATCTTTTTTAATAATAATGATGATTATACTATGGTAATACACTTATTTTGTAATTAGTACACTTATTTTGTAAGTAATTTGTAATTTGTTTTGATAATGGTGATCACTATCACCATTGTAATAATATTGCTCTTTGATTTAATTATTAGTTATTTATCACGCGGATATGCGTGGTGTTACTAAAGACTTTAATTTATATAAGTTTACGGAGGTTACTTATGCTTTTATATTGTTCTTATATTATTTATTAGGTTTAGATTTATTTATTAGGTTTAGATATTATTTAGTTATTATTAAATAATACAATTTATATATAAAAAAGGGAGGGTAAATTGATAAATTATTTTAGTTATAGTATAATATATACGCTTTGTGTTCACTTTATTTATTATTAATTAAATCTATAAAAGTAATATTATAACAAATATAAACAGTCTAGTGGGCATTTAATCTTTTTTTTTATTTATTTAATAATTAATCACATGTCTTAATTATTTTTATTATCAATTACATTAATAAGTTTATTTAAATTATTTTCAATAATATATGTTAAATCTACTACTTATATTATAAAACATATTAAAATTTTTAGTTTAATAACATTAATTGTTATTTTTTTTTATTTCAACAAGTCTATTTGTACTATATTGTAAGAATAAAATAGATACATTCGAATTATTTTCTATGTCTTTTCCTGTTGCTTCTTATTCAAATCCAGATAAAGAAAAATTCTAATTGTGAATGATAATAAATCAGGAATATATAAATGAACTTATATAATGTCTGGTAAAATTTATGTAGATTCATCAAACAATCTTTCCAAAAGATTGATTATTATTCAATAGCTTACTTGCGAAAAACAGTTTTAATAGGTAAAAGTAAAATAGGTAAAGCTTTAATTATATATGGTTACTCTTCTTTTAAATTGGAAATAGAATATTCTGATACAAATTCGGTAAGTAAATTATCAAAAAGAGAGTAATATTATATTGATTCTTTAAAACCGGAATATAACATTTTATTGAAAAAGGTTCTAGTTTATTAACATAGGGATTTTACTAAGAATCTTTTAAAAACTCTTAACACAAGTCGTGTATTATAAGATCAAACTAAACTAAAAATAGCTATTAACAATTCTAAATGAGTATATGTAAGTTTATTTAATATTAAGTCTAAATAAACTATAGCTTTTGCAACTAAAACACAGGTTTGCGAATATATGTGTATATATATATATAACACATATTATATACTATTTAGACAGACAACTTATAAAAGGTTTATATATGATAATAAACTTCCCTGCTGGGGCCTTATTTTTTTTTTATATAATAAAAAATGAGGGACTAGGTGATGTTTAATTCTCTATTCCTTCTGAGCAATAACTCCTCAAAGGTAGTACCAATCCTAAAACACATCCTGTGCAGTTAACTAGTATTAATTGTTCACCTGAACAGTTAAATTTTCCTTCAGTAAGTGTCAGGTATTAATTTAATGACATGAGGTAGGAGAAGGTAAAAACGGTCATATGTTAATTGGTAAACAAATCGTCTTCCAAACGAATATTGTCGATTCGAGTTCGGCTGACCGTAATTATAAATATTTGCAAATATCTTTATATATATATTGATAAAAAAAAATAAAAGCCAAACGTTGTGTACTGATTCTAATACGGTTGGCCGTATATATTTTTTAATAATAAAGGGTTAGTTTCTTAATTGGTAAAGAGCTTTCTTGTCGAGAAAGACTATGCCGGATCGAGACCGGCCTAACCCGATCTCTTACCCTCTGATCTTTCTTTTCTTTATGTAATAAAGAAAAGAAAATCATTAATGAAGGTAAAAAAAAAGACTATATAAATATTTTTAAAGGAAAAGTTGCTATTGGTAAGGCAAGATATTTGCTAAATATTGTGTTTTTACACCTGAAAGTTCAATTCTTTCCTTTTCCGTATATTAATTTATAATTGTATCATCTTTTTACATTAATTTGTAATCTATAGTATAGTGTACTTTATACTTTTTATTGGTGCTATTGGTGGATGTAAATTATATCGGTAAATGTTAATTATAATGGTGTGTATTACTCTACATGGTATTATTCTTAATTAATCTTTCTCTTCAATACGATATTTTTCTTTCTAATATTATTATAAAGTACGGTTGTAAGGTTCAAATTTAAGCTATTAGATTATGTACCACGCGGATATGCGTGGTGTTACTAGAGACTGTTTTTAATATTAAGTGTGATCTACTTAATATTTTAATATTGCTTTTTAGCTATGTTCTCTGCATACTAGTAGTTTTACTAGGTATTTGTTCCTTATTCTTGCCATATAAAATATCATATCATTTTTGTTATATTCAATGTAGTATAGTAATAATTACTATTTATAAAGTTAAATTTTATAATTTATATAACGAGTATTGATCTATTATCTAATTTAATATGGGTAAGATTTAACCCTTTTGTAGTATGTGTGTATATTCACTGGTTTCTAATTTAGAGAATATTTTTAAAGTATATTTAAATAGTTTTGTGTTCATCATATTTAAATCTTTTATGCAATTAATACTTAAATTAAAATATTTTATAATAGTAATTATCAACTTTCTATTAAGAATATCACCTCTATTTATAAATTATAAGAATTTAACTTATTATTTGTAAAATAGGATTTATGTTTGATTCATCTCTTTTCCGCATTAATTATTTTTATAAGTTTTTTATTAGTTTTATATGTAATATAAAGAGTATAGTTTAATTGGTAAAATAGGAAGCTTCAAACTTCAAATTTTCAGTTCAAGTCTGGATGCTCTTGTATAATCTTTTTTTGATAATTTAGATTATCATATTTAACTGGTATAGTGTATCTTTGATAAGTGTAATTCACTATTTAAAGGTTTTACATTTTATATTCAAATACAGAGGTTATTTATTTATGTGTTTTTTTATATATAGTTAGTTTATTTAAACCTTTTTCTTATAATATGTACATAAAAATTTAGTTGGGCACCCCACCCCACCCCTGATCTTCTTTTCTTTATTATATAAAGAAAAGAAATTAAAATAGAGCCCCGCAAGTATATATTTATTTAGCATTAAGGTTCCTTAGCTTAATTGGTAAAGCGCATTTTTGATAAGGATGTGATCGACGTTCAATTCGTCGAGGAATCAAAAATTATAAATATTTATAATAAGTATAATAGACCGAGTGGTTTATAGTAATAAATTAAGACTCATTTTATTAATAATTAATAGAAAAATGTGATTTTTAAAAATAATAACTAAAGTATATACCTTTATTTCTCTTATGTTAATTTAGATTTATATATTATACAGGTTAAATAGAAGTAAATAACAGTACATATAGCTATAATAAAAATTTATACAAAATTTGTTAAATTTTATATTCTCTATTTTTTATATATAGAGAGAGAAAAAGTTTTTTAATAGATTATTGTTCTTTTATAAAAGGTGTAATTATTTTTATTTATATTAGCCTTTTTCTGGCTAATATCTGGAATAAATACTTTAGATAAATCTTTAACTGATGGTATTAAATATTCTTTAGGTACAGGTATAGGTAGTAGTATAAATAATTCTTTATCATCGATAAAGGATTATTTATTCCTAAAATTAATTTGAATGAACACTTCTTATATAATTGACTATAAAAGTTCTTTTTCTCAATAATTTATAGATTTTAACAACCATATAATTTTATTAATAAGTTTAAGTTAATACATTAAGTACTAACTTAGGTACAGGTTTAATAGTTTATATTAATAATGAACTTAATGATAATGACTATATTAACAGACTTGTTACAAGATTTCTCCTTAGTTTTCCTAAATATGGTTCTTTTTTCAGTGAAAGACGTACTGCTATCTCTCGTTTAGATTATTTCTTTAGTTAGTATTTTAAATTTTGATGAGTTAATAAATAGAGGCTAGCTACTTACAATTAAATGCCTTTATTAGAAGACATAATATATAGTTACTCATAAAGAAAGCTACTTTTTTCTATAAGTTATAGTAGTGATGTTATTCAAAATAGATTATTCTTACAGTTACTAATATTGATTATATATTTACATATGATTCATCTAAGATTTAGAGATGTAATGTATTGAACAATGCGGGTACATAACGCGTATCTTTCTTATTTATATATATATGAATAGGTATAGGTTACTTTAATGATTTTGAAAACGGAATAACTTTTTCTCCTATAAGATATATACGTCTTATTACTATTTTATTCCAAATTTAGCACCTATATTTACTGTGTTTAATTTATTAGATTTCTAATGATTTTTATTACTCCTAATTAGACATAAAATATAAAAAAGAGAATTGACCGAGTGGTTTAAGGTGATAAGCTTGAAACTTATTTTAGTATAGACTACTAACATCCGTTCGAATCGGATATTCTCTGGGTGTGTTATTTATATAAATAAATAAATATTATTTAAAGATATATGTTTATAGTTTAAATATTTTTAAAGTGTTAATCTTTCATTAGGGGTTAATATAATACTGTATTATAAGATTATATTATTTAAAGGAGATACCTAGCCCCCTTTAGGGGCTAGGTATCTATGCTATTGAAAAAAAAAAGGATAGTATTATTTAGTAAATATTGTTAATATTGTTGGTTGAAAAAAAATTTTTTTTATATATAACTTATATATATATAATTTAGTAGCAAGAGTGGAGATTATCTATATTTTTTATTTAATTTTATAATATATCTTATGTTTCAGTGTTTGGTTTAAAGACCACATCTGTTTGTATCGGGTATTCTCTGGACATAAATAAACATATATATACATACACGGGTTAGAGCCGGGTTGGTTAGGCGTCTCATTTGGGTTGAGGAATAGTTATGTTCGAATCATAATGACCCGAAATATGTGTATGAAATATTGTAAAAATAGTATTGTAATTTTTATTAATAATGAATGAATGATATGTAATGTGATATTTCATCATAACATTCTTTTTAGTGTTATGATGGCAAGTATATAAAGAAACTATTATGGATGATAAAAGCTATATATTAAAGAGTCTAATGTGTTGACTGTTCTGTAGACTTATTCTTTTAGAATAGTCTATTTACTCTGTAGAGTAAATGAAGATCTTAGAGATAAAGTGCACTTCTAGGATATAATCTTCACAGAACCCCTCCTATGGATGTTGGATCCACTAAGCTCTTAGAGAAATTATATTAATAAACGAAGTGAATTGAAATATCTTAATAACTTCAGGAAAAGAAATCAAACGAGATTCTATGATTAGTGTGAACGAAAGTAGAAAAGCCTAATAATTAAGTAAGTAAAATGGATTAATCTGTTTGAATATAGGGGAACCTTCCTCTAAGGCTAAATATGATATATAAGCGATAGTGAATGAGTACCGTGAGGGAAATATCTTGAAATAGTAGTTTTATAAGCAGCTCAAGTTAAGTTTAAATAAAAAACTAGAGTGTACCTTTTGTATAATGGGTGAATTGCTTGCCCCCTAAAACTGTGAAGTTTTTTGGAAACTGACTCATGATCCCTAAAGGATCGGTATGGTGATTTATTACCATGCTAACGGTGAAACCTAAGGATTATATCTAAGGTTATATTAAAATATATATAACCTAAGTATATTATTTATGAGTAGAGTTTATTCTATAAAAAATATTTTGTATATATTAAAATGTGTAGAAGAGAGTAATTCCAACTAAGTAAATTAGTAAAAATTTCACATGGATTTTTTAATTCTGTGGAAAAAAAACATATAAATAGTCGACTCTAACAAAAGACTCAATACCGACAAGCGACTACCTTTCGAAGGGGAATCATAGGGAGGGCTAACATCCCAAACCCATATTGATGTCAATAGGATTGTGAAACTGTTAGATGCGGTGTCAATCAGCTTGCCAAAGCGGGTCTTTGGTCGGACCTTTCCCTTACGGGAAGGTCCCCAATGGGGACTGTCCCATGGGACAGTCCCCCAAGGGGACTAGTGGAGACACTAGAAATCTGAGAAGTGAGCTTGATATTTAGTATCATGACCCACGGAGGTATACCTTAGGGGTAATATTATTAAGTAAACTAATACTATATCTTTCACAAGAAGGTAGAGGTTATAGTGCTCCATACGACGCTCATCAAGTTAACAGCGTCGGTAAGGACCTATGGCTGAGATCCCGAGAGTGATAAAAGGCCATTATCGGTTCAAAGTACGAAATTCATGGTTAAACATACTTGAATAGGATACGTAGTAAATAAGGCCATCTAAGGAGACCAACACTAAGTTGTCGACATTCATAAATTTAATTAAAATAAAGAAGAAGTTACTACTTTAAATAACAATAAAAATTATTTATCAGCACATGGTGCTAACATTTCAGATCTTTCTAATTCGTCCTTTCTTTACCCTTGGTATTTAACAGGGTTTTATGATGCGGAGGCTACATTTGTAGTAAAAATATCTAGAGATAAAAGAACTGAAACAGGGTGACGTATTGATCCTGTTTTTGAAATAGGGTTAAATGAAAAAGATTTAGCTTTATTGGAAAAAATACAATCTTTTTTTGGCATAGGTAGCATTAGAAAGAATAATTTAAACAATTCTGTAGTTTTTGCTGTTCAATCTGTGAAAGATTTAGCAGGAGTAGTAATACCTCATTTTGAGAAGTTTCCACTTATTAGCCAAAAACGTGCTGACTATGAACTTTTTAAACAAGTAGTAGAAATCATGATTGGTAAACAACATCTTAATCCTTCTGGGTTACAAAAAGTTGTTAGTATAAGGGCTTCTATGAATAAAGGTATTACTGCAAAACTTAAAGAATCCTTTCCTAATGTAAAACCTGTTTCGAGACCATTAGTAGATTTAATTACTGTACCATCTCCTCAATGATTGATTGGATTTGTAGACGGGGAAGGAACCTTCCATATCTCTACTGTTACAAATGATAGAGCGATCTTAGGTAAAATAGTAGGTCTACGTTTTAGTATTAGTCAACATGCTCGTGATATTAAATTATTGGAAAGTTTTGTTGATTATTTTGGTTGTGGAAGTATAGTACAACATAATAAAAGATCTACGGTTGAGTTTGTTGTTACTAGATTTTCCGACATTAAAGAAAAAATTATACCTTTTTTCGTTAAACATTCTTTGCAAGGAATCAAATTATTAAATTTTAATCCTTTTGTGTCGGGTGCTGAATTAATCAAAGATAAAGCTCATCTCGACGTAGAAGGATTAAAAAAATTCAGATATTAAAGGCAGGAATGAATAATAGAGGGTAAATTTTTTCGCTATCATTTTGTTTCTTTGCCTTATTTTTTTTCATCCTTTTATTATTTTTCTCTTAGTACATTAATAAAGGAAAAGAGGGATTATAAATACATAACGGGTTATGTAGGTTAGTTATTATGGATTATTTTGCAATAATTCTTTCGTAAAACATTAAGGGCGCCGACTTGTTCGGTTTCTTCTTAATACATTTTAATATAAACAAATATAAACATATAAAAATAAGAATAGGCCTACTCCCCCCCCCCGAGGGGGGGGGAGTGGGCCCACGGGGCGGTGCCCCTAGGCCTACCGGTAATACCGTGGGAAGCTAATAATTAATAGGAAAAGATGTATTTAAGTTTAATCTTATTACATTAGAGTTAAACTATACTCATAATTATTTAGCCCTGTAACGACTGATTTGAAAAATGAGACTACATGAAGTAGTAAGACGTCAGCACTCAAAGCTTTTCCAAATAAATTAAGGAGATTAATTTATGTTTTTTTTAATAATGTTTTATCCTTTTCGGTTAAAATATAGAGAGAATATTTTAATTTACATGTTCTTTTTATACTATTATTGACTTGTAATATTATTTTATAAGCTCTCCGCTTTTGCATTTTCTATGTGATGTAGGTTTATTATGTTAGATTCTTGACTCTAGTTTGAGCGGGCTTTTTAGCTCTGAGATGAGAAAACTGGGGGTAACGGCCCACCGATCCTTGTAGGCTTTAAAGCAAACGTTGAGTAGCAATGGCGAAAAGTTTTAGCTTTCGGCCCACCGATCCTTGTAGGCTTTAAAGCAAACGTTGAGTAGCAATGGCGAAAAGTTTTAGCTTTTAACCTTTTAAATTCTGAAGTATAGTTAATGTCTTAGTGTATAAATCATATTATACTAAAAATTTGGTTGAAAATTTATAATATACGGCAGAGTGCATGTGGGCTGTGATGAGCAGTATGAAGTTTAACCCACCTCTCCTTGGCGGCCTCCACCTCTGCATAGATCTAACGAATCTATCTTTTTGTGGATTAAAGAGTATATTATAAGGGTAAGTACTCTCTATTAAATTTTTAGTTGGTATTTTTTTTTATCATCCGGTTGTTATTTAATGTAGGCTTGGTTTAGGCTTCTATTACAACCTTGGGTAATTACCAAATAGAACAATAATATTATCGGTTATTGTTAGCTAAACATTATATGTTTGGTAAAAGGATGTGTTTTTCGATATTTATATATTTATTTATTAACAAAAGCCATGAAAAAAACTACAACGCTAGCAGCGCGTATAAACACTGCAAATATTTCTTATTTTGGTTTTTATTCTCCTTTTTCTTCACCTGTAGGTTCAAAAAGATTCAAAAGAGGTCCATCTAAATCTGACTTACAATTAACGAGTGAATTAAAAGAGGTAATAGTTGGAAAAATGTTAGGTGACTTAGGATCTGAAAGACCTAATTTAAATTGTAGCACAAGATTACAATTTAAACATACAGATAAACAGATTAATTATATCGAACATTTATATATTCTATTTAAGTATTACTGTAAATCACCTCCTATTGCTCTATCTAGATTTGACAAGAGACCTAATAGAAATAAAGTATATAAAGCTGTAAAGTTTAGTACTCGTAGTTTACCTTGTTTCAACGAGTTTAGAGAGTTATTTTATAATAAAGACGATGTAAAAATTATACCTAGTAATTTAGGTGATTATTTAACATCTAGAGCTTTAGCTTATTGATTCCAAGATGATGGATATAAATCTGTAAACGGGTTTTATTTTTCTACCTGCGGGGGGAGCCCGGTTTGCAATGCAAACCGGGCGACGGGTCCCCGCCGGTTTTCCTAGCTCACCCTTGTCAGGGTGAGCTAGGAAAACCGAATCTTATACTTTGGAAGAAAATCAATTTTTAGCTAAATTGTTGAATGATAAATTCGGACTTAATTGTGGGGTTCACATCCACACAAATGGACATAGACTTTATGTTCATTCTACTTCCCGTGATAAATTTATTAGTTTAATTAAACCTTATTTATTACCACTTTTCTATTATAAATTAGAATTAGACGATAAATAATTATTTGTCGCTAATTTATAAAAAAATAAAACATATAAAAAAAATAAAACATATAAAAAACATAAATTAATTTACCTAAGATTTGTTTTTGAGTTGAAGGTATAGTCTAATCTTGTATGAAAATACAAGTAGTAATGCAGCAAGTTAATATTAGATGCGAGCATAGCACTATGCCTAGATAAGCCGATTATGAAATAATGAATTAGTATCTGGTATTAGACCCGAAGCCTAGTGATCTTACCATAATCAGGATTGTGCGACAAGAAGTTGTATATACCAATGTGGCGTAAATTCCACCAGGAGTGTATCTAGTCCTCGAGCCTAATCATGGGTGCTGGAAAGAAGTAAATCTTAGTTTTTTAGGTTAAATATTAAGATAAGCGAATTGAAAGTGCTAAGCCGTGATGACAATATCTTTTTTTTTTATAAGAAGGTGTTAGGCTGAAATTATCTCTGCTATGGGGAACGAAAGTAAAGTATGCGAAGAGGCGATGTGTTAATAACAACAGACTATCTTGGAATGTTAACTTTTAACTGAAATTGATAGTTGAGTATGGGATTTATTACGATCCTTAATATATCCTAGATACCGATATACTCCATCGTATAGCATGCCCCCTACGGTAGAATATCAAAGTGGTATATACAGAACTTGGTAAGCCCCAAGTCTACTGAAGACAAAGTTTTCAGAGGCATTGTATATTAATAAATCAATGTAGCGGACTGGGGGTAGAGGAGACCTTTAAAAAGCGAATGCGCGTGAGTAATGATCGCGATAGAGTACAGATTAATATAGATTATAGATTATAATAGACCTTTACACTTATTAGGTGTATCGTGTAAATTAAAAAGGGAGTAGGCTATAACCCTCCACCCTCTTACTTCCTTACAGTCAACTATGTGAGTAATGGTGTTTAGAAATAGAGTTTTTTATTTCTGGCTACTTAAGCAGTATAAATACTGTTTATTTGCATATTTATACTTTATTACCTTTCAAAATTAATAAATTTTGAAATAATAAAAGATAAACTGGCGCGAATAGATACCCGTAGCAGCTACAAGCAAGGTACACTGTAGAAAGGTACTCGGGCCATTGGAAGGCTAGCACCCTAACCCAATGATAGAATTGAAAGGTCAGAGTCCAAAGTCCCTGAATATTCTCTGTTGGTTTAATATAATATAAAAAATACCGCTACTAATAATTTATTCTTTCTACACAATCATAGAACTGTGCACAATTATAGCACACAAACCATAAATTCAACTAAAGGTAGCCTTAATCCTTGATTTATAACAGGGTTTTCAGATGCTGAAAGTTGTTTTTATATAGGGATCTTAAAAAGTTCAAAAGTTAAAACAAACTGGGAAATTCAACCTTGTTTCAAAATAGAATTGCATAAAAAAGATTTGGATTTATTGTTATTAATCCGAGATTTCTTTAATGTTGGTAATATAAAACACAAAAATGATAAAATTGAATATTGTGTTAAATCTATTAAAGAGCTAAAGATAATTGTCAATCATTTTGATACTTATCCTCTTATAACAAAAAAACAAGCAGAGTTTAAATTATTTAAATCTGTATTAGAATTAATTAGCTCTAAAGAACATTTAACACCTGAAGGTTTACGTAAAATAGTTAGTATTAGAGCATCTTTAAATAAAGGATTATCAGATAATCTAAAAATAAGTTTCCCTGATATTACACCTACAACTAAACCTTTAGTAGCAGATACTGAAATTAAAGATCCCCTGTGATTAGCTGGATTTGCTACAGGGGAAGGATGTTTCATTATAGATACTTACAAAGCTAAAACTACAGTAGGTATAGGTGTTACCTTGCGTTTTAAATTGGCTCAGCATTCGCGTGATGCTGAGCTTCTAAAATCTTTAATAGCATATTTAGGTTGTGGTTCTTATGTACCTAAACTAAATTATGATGTTGGAGAATTTGTTGTTTCCAAATTTGATGATCATATATCAAGCGTTGTTCCTTTTTTTGAAAAATATCCTATACTTGGTTCAAAAGCATTAGATTTTTCAGATTTCAAAAAAACAGTTAACTTAATGAAAAATAAGTTACATCTGACTGAATCTGGATTATCTGAAATCCTATCTATTAAATCTGGAATGAACAGAGGAAGATAGATATATTTTTTTTTTCTTTCTTCTTTTTTCTTTTTTCTTTTTTCTTTCTTCTTGTATAATGATATTATACAAGAAACAAACAATTATAATTTATAATCTAAATATTTAATCTCATGACTTAGGTCGAAAGACCGCAGACTTAAAGGTAAGGTGACACCGTTTTACTTAGGTTTGATAATTACTTTATATTCAGGACTAAAGATTACTTGTTGTGGCATGGCCGTATATCAGCAGGCGAAGGTATGAAAATCTATGTAAAATTGCCAATAATGGCTAGAAAGGTAAGCGGTTGGTGACATACCAATTTAGCTGAACTATTCGAGAGTGATTGCTTGAGCGGTGTGAGCTGAAAGGTTCACGCACCGTTCTTGTGGGGGGAAAGCCTGAGAGGGCCTACCTATCCAGACATAAAAGTCCGAACGGGTAAAAAACAAGGATGAGCATTTGTTATAGCCCTTGTAAAAGTGAACCTTTTGCAATAAATCGTCAAATTGACGGGAAACTCCTAAAGCGATCTTAACTAACCAAGTATAGTAATATGATTTGGGGCGCAGGTAATGACTCGCGAGATAGTAAAATAAAGATCGATACACGTAAGTGAATGGACAATCCGCAGCCAACCTCCATTCTTTGGAGAAAGGTTCATCGACTATAAGGTGATTGGCTTTATTTTTTTTTGAAGCCAGAAAAAAGATAAAGCTTAAGATATAGTCAAGCCTCAATGGAGACATTGCAGGATAATATAGTTTATTAATATATGCATTTTTTTTGTAACATTAACCATCTAAGATTTAGATGAATTTTATTCAAAAGATCTGTATTTTTATAGTTTAAGGAAAAGGGTATACCCTTAAACTATAGTAGGTTAATTACCTGATCAGATCGTGTACTTTGTGTTTATTATGCGAAGTAATTTTTTGGTTACCCTCTATATCTTAATTTGTGACCGGGCTTTTTAGTACAGAGATGAGAAAACGGAGGTAACGGCTCACCGATCCTTATTGACTTTAAAGCAAACGTTTAGTAGGAATCTTTTAAGTTTATAGCGTTTAACCAAGATTTTGAAGTGTAATTTAATACATTAGTATAAAAATAATCTTATTTTTATAATTGATTTAAAATATATAATATGCGGCAGAGTGTATGTGGGCTGTGATGAGCAGTAAGTAGTTGAACCCACCTCTCCTTGGCGGCCTCCACCACTGCATAGATCTAACGAATCTATCTTTTTGTGGATTAAAGAGTATATTATATGGCTAAGTAGCTTCTATCTATTATAATATAATATTATTATTACCCACTATTTTATTTCAAGAATGATTAAGCACTTTATAAATATAACAAAAACATGAAAAATTTATGACAAAAAACAACTACATCGCGTGCAGCGCGTATAAATACTGCTTTATTTGGTAAAACAATACCTTTTAGTACTGGATTTGTACTCTTTAATTTTTTCTCTTCAGCTTCTATATTGAATTCGTCAGCCAAAACTTCAAGAGATCTTTTAGGAAGAAAGCCTGCAGTTATCTATGCCAACGCTGATGAAGATAAAGTTACTATATTGGCAGATAATCGTAAAAAAGCAGGTGTATATTTTTGGATAAATAAAATAAATGGAAATACTTATGTCGGTAGTTCCACAAATATAAGCGTTAGAATGTATACTTATTACAGTCTACGTTCTTTAGCTAAGAGTAATAGACCTATAGATAGAGCACTTTTAAAATATGGTTTCTCAAATTTTACATTGGAAATATTAGAATATTGTTCTAAAGAAGATGCAGTAAAGAGAGAACAATATTATATGGATATTCTTATTCCGGAATATAATGTTGCGGAAAAAGCAGGATCAACTTTAGGTTACAAACATACACCAGAATCTCTGGCAAAAATGAGAGATTTTGTGTTAAGTGATGAAGTTAGACAGAAAAAAGCTCTTTCTACCGTGAATGCTACAGCTGCCAGAAGAATGTCTATTATAGTTGAGAATATAAATACTAAAGAGAAATTTGAATATATTAGTTTAACTGAAGCTGGTAAAGCATTAGGAGTATCAAAAGCTGCTGTCAGCCAAGCACTTTTAAATAAAAGACTTATAAAAAAAACATATTCTATTACAAAAAAGCTTATAACATAAAAAAAACATAAACTATATTATCCGTTAAATGGATAGTTTAATAACTTTATATCTACTATGCATATAAAAATATATTAAACTGTTTAGGGAGAAAGTTCTCAGCTCAGCCTATAAATTTATTAAGGGCTAAAGAGAAAAATCTGTATCGTTGTAAAGATATCCGAAGAATTGTGGTAAGTTAGTGAAAGACAATACTGACTAGGATAGCTGGTTTTCCGCGAAACCTATATAAGTAGGTAATTCAAGTAACATCTTAGCAGGTACAGAACTGTGATCTCAGGCAAAATTGTATTATCTTAGATTTATAGGATAATAGTTTTGCATACATCGGGGGATCGTGAAGATTTTATCGGTGAGTATTTGCTCTCGGAAGGGCAAAGATGAATATTGAATAATCAGACATAGTACGATAAGGTTGTATAGGCTTGAGTAACCTATATAAAGCAGCCTACTAGTGGAAGTGAACCTTCTGCTATAAATCCTCAAATTGACGGGAAAGCCCTAAAGGGATTTCAACCAAACAAGAGTGGTAACACATCTTGTGGCACAGGTAATGACTCGTGGTATGGTAAAATCGAAATCTATATACGAAAGGAAATGGGTAATCCGCAGCCAAGCACCTAATTAAAATATATTTAAATTAGTTTATAGGTGTGCAGTTCATCGACTAGATGTGGATTGGCATCATATTTATATTATTGATATGGTGCTTAAGATATAGTCAAGCCTCACTCGAAAGGGTGCAATGGCAATAAAGTAATTTTTTTTATAAAATGTTTTAACACCTAAAGTCGACTCTTGTATAAGACTTAATACCGACAAGCGACTACCTTTCGAAGGGGAATCATAGGGAGGGCTGACACCCCAGACCCATTTGATGTTAATAGGGTTAAGATACTGCAAGATGCGATGTCAATCAGCTTGTCAATAGTTTTCATGTAAAGTTATAACTTTATATGTTAACCGGGTAGTTGACCGGACCTAGCCGAGCAACCCTTTTATTAAAGGAGAGGGTGAGCCGGTAATGAACATCAGAGTAGTAGTTACCTGTAACTACAACGGTAATACCTCTATTTAATTATTAGAGATGGTAAATAAATAAGTATTATCTAAGTGTAGGGAGTCTATCAATCTGTTAGTAGTTGTGGAGACACTAGTAATCCGAGAAGTGAGCTTGATATTTAGTATCATGACCCACGGAGGTATACCTTAGGGGTAATATTCTGAAGTAAACTAGTATTATATCTTTCACAAGAAGGTAGAGGCTGTAGTGCTCCATACGACGCTCATCAAGTTAACAGCGTCGGTAAGGACCTATGGCTGAGATCCCGAGAGTGATAAAAGGCCATTATCGGTTCAAAATACGGAATTCATATTAAACATATACGAATAGAATACAGAGGAAATAGGATCATCTAAGGAGACCGACACTAAGCTGTCGACATTTCAATATTTATTAATAATTAATCCGTCACTATGAATAATAACAACAATGATTTAAATGTAACTTCAACAGATATAAAATTAGTCTCTCCAGTTAAAAGTTATGGAAATGCAGAATTATTAAAAAATGAGGTATTAAAAGACAATAGGTATAAATCAGGTGTTTACCGTTGGGTAAATAATTTGAATGGTAAAACATATGTAGGTAGTGGGGTAAATTTAGCAAAAAGATTAGGAAGTTATTATAATAAAAATGAATTAAATAGAAACCCTAGACCTATAAAAGATGCTTTACTAAAATATGGTCACAATAATTTTACATTGGAGATTTTAGAGTATTGTCCAAAAACTGAACTACTTGAGAGAGAACAATTTTATTTAGATTTATTGGTTCCGGACTATAATATATTAAAGTACGCGTATTCTTTATTTGGTTTTAAGCATAGCCAGGAGAGTATAGAAAAGTTAAAAGCTAAAATTATATCTCCTGAGCATAAAGAATTATTATCTTCAATACATAAGGGAAAATTTGTTAGTGAAGAAACCAGAAAAAAACTGGCCACTGCAACTGCAAGCTATAGAAAAAATAATCCTTTAACCCCTGAGGCCTTAGATAATATAAGGGCTAAAACTTTAGCACGTGAAGGAGTATCTGTTTCGGTTTTAAATACTCAAACTAATGAGATAAAAGAATTTACAAACCAAACTGAAGCAGGTGAATTTTTAGGTGTAACTAGACAAGCAATTTATAATGCAATTAAAAGAGGTGCACCTATCAATGGGATATTTGTTATATCAAAAATATAACAATATAAAAAAAATATTAAAGACTATCCCCAAAAAAAAATCCAATATATTATTTTTGGGGAGGTACACTACCCGGCTTTGCCGGAGTAGGCTGTGTCAATAAATTTACGAATATATAAAAAAAATTACTTTAGTTTCAGCTAATTACTGAAACCAGGTATAAACCTGTTGTCTAAATGGATAGTTATAGAAAAATATGATCTTTAACTATTTAGGGAGAAGTACCTTTACTCTGCCTAACAAATGTTGGGCTAAAAAGGTAGATCTGTGTATGTCTAAAGGGAAACAGCCCAGAACAAGTGTTTAAGGTTCCAAAATTATTGTTAAGTGAAATTAAGGAAGTATTTTTCAAATACAACCAGGAAATAGGCTTAGAAGCGGCCATTTTTTGAAGACCTACCGGATGATGTGGGATATCATCTATGTGGGAGAAACTATCAAATTCCGGGGACCTCCTAAAGCTTCTGATACCAAGCTATATTTTAATGAATATAAGTGGATGAATTAATCACTCATACATGGTAATAAGTCAGAAGATATCTGAAAAGATAATGGGCAATCGCGGATCTAAATCAGATTTTAAATCCAATCATAAGGTTCGTCTTATGTTAAAATCTGTAAAAGAGCAACGAGTAGACGGTAGTTGATACAAGATAATGCTAAATTATCTTGTATTTAAGGTGTACTCTAATGAGTTTAGAAATAAACTCTCTAATCAGAATCCCTTCTTAGCAAATAATAAACATGTAGTAAATACCGGATACAAAGGAGGTGTTTCTTTATATTTAACAAGAAAACTAAAATTAGTTAATAAGTTAGCTAAAGGTTCAAACTTTACTAATCGTTTAAATTTTAGTACTACATCACAGATAACAAAATTATCTGGTTGATGAGTAACTGGGTTTGTAGATGCTGAAGGTTGTTTCCGTATTTCTATTATTAAAAATAAGAATTACAAGGGCAATCCTTGATCTCCCTCTCTTTATAGTGGAAATAATGGATTAGGTAATACTATGCCCCTATCTGTTAGACTTTATTTCCAAATAGGGTTGCACTTAAAAGATGAAAAGATTCTAAAATTAATTCAATCCACATTAGGGGTTGGAAAAATTTATAGATCTAAAACTCGGCTAGATTCTGTTGAATTACAGGTATCCTCTTTTAAGGATATGTCTGCTATTATAAAATTTTTTGATAAATATCCTCTAATTACTCAAAAATGGGCTGATTATTTACTCTTCAAAAAAGCCTATGAATTAATTCTGAATAAACAGCATCTTACTATTGAAGGTTTAAAAAAATTAGTGGCAATTAAAGCTTTAATTAATAAAGGTCTTCCTGATCAATTAAAAGAAGCGTTCCCTAAACTTGAACCTGTTAATATACAGAGATGTAGAGTTAATAAAGAAATACCTGATCCTAACTGAATTGCTGGATTTGTTAGCGGTGAGGGTAGTTTCATGGTTAGAATGTTTAAATCAGTTAGCCATGTAATAGGTTATCAAGTACAATTAAGATTTCAAATAACTCAACAATCTCGAGATAAATTTTTAATGGAGAGACTTGTTAGTTATTTAGGTTGTGGGTATATCTCTGAACGTGGAGATATTGTAGATTTTCAAGTAACAAATTTTATGGATATAGTTGATAAAATAATTCCGTTTTTTGAAAAGTACCCTATAATTGGAGTTAAATTGGATAATTACAAAGACTTTTGTAAAGCAGCTCAACTTATTAAGGATAAAGAGCACTTGACTGTCGAAGGCTTAGAAAAAATTAGATTATTAAAATCTAATATGAACACACTTAGAGATATTAACTAATGTTAATATTTTTTTTTCCATAGCCTTGTAGACATTTAAAGGTCATACCTCTCCTTGAAATAAAGTGTGCAAATTATTAGATATTAATGAACCTATCTAATTATTTGTAAGTACTAGGGCCCCCATTTTTAAGGGCCCGTGGTACCTCCCGCTTATTTTTTTTATGAAAAAAAATTAGCGCGGGAAGTACTATCTGTTTATTGTTTGTATGATGAATCTGATGGTTATGCGTAACAGAGCACTGGTTCAATTATAAATTAATATACATTAATTTATATAAGTTAAAAGCACCGAAAATATAACGGATCTAAAACAATATACCGACACCTTGTCCATATTTATTAATATTTGTTAATAAAACATCGGATAAATACAATTATTCGATGTTTGTAAAGTATTGTATTTATGGGGTAGCGGAACATTGGGGAAATCTTCGATTTTTACTTTTTAAGTAAAAAAATTAGATAACCCAAGTGAGAATGCTGACATGAGTAACGAAAAAGGGGAATACCCTCGCCTTAAGCTTATGGAATTTCTTTAAAGTAACGGCCTCTAAGTTTACAGACCTGCCCTAAAGGATTAAACGATGAGAAAATCTTCCTTATGTATGACAACCTTAGATAAACTAATTAATTTATTTAATAGATAAGAAGATTATGTATTAACACTGTTAATGCATTTGAAAGTCATGTTAAATGCGCTATTAGTTTATAATATAGAGTCAACTATATTATAATGCTAGACCAGTAAAGCTGGATACTGTCACTGCTTGCTACAGGTCCTTTGATCGTTTCAGGCCTACTGGTTTCTTATTTTTTCGTGCTGAAATTTATAGCAAGTATATTCAGTATATCCTAAGGGAAAGAAACTGTTTAGTTACAAAGGAAGCTAGACAGATGTTAAATGGATTAAAAATTTAGAGTACTAAGCGTTCTGGAAAAAAATATAAGGGTGCCAAATATAATGTTGGCAAAACCGTACCTAGAAACTACCACCAGTAAGCAAGTAGAGAATACGAAGGCGTTTGAGCTAACAATCATTAAGGAACTCGGCAAATTGACTCCGTAACTGCGGGATAAGGAGTGCCATTCTAACTGATTAATATCAGATTTAGAAGAGGAGGCACAGAATGGTGTTGTACGACTGTTTAATTAAAACACAGCACTTTGCGTAAGATGACAAATCGAAGTATAAAGTGTGCCGTCTGCCCGATGATGGATGGTTAACGAATTTATTTAGCTGACTAAAATAGGCTAGGTTTTGAAGGAACCCCCATTCAATGGCGGCCTTATCTATAAGGGTCGGCTTTCCGTATAATAAAAAAAAAATAGGGCCCTTATTAAATCTAGCTATATGCTGAGAGGTCTAATAATTTATTGTTACTTTTTGTTATTATTAGTATTGTATTGTTAAATTCTTTGAGGTAAAGCATCTTTTATTTATTTGGATCTAACTTATTATTGGGTAACTTTTTAATCTAGCATTTAATTGTTAGATACAGTTATCATTAACCTAATTATTTCCCTCTTCCCCGGCGGTGCGGGGAGGTCCCGCGCCGTTGGGGGAGGACCCCCACCGGGGGGACTAGTGTTTTAACAAGACAATATATCCCTATTAGTGCGTAAGACAATTGTCCTGTCTTTCTTTAATGTATTTCATACTACATATTGGATACATTAGGGTGCCTCGAGCGTTATATACGAGTGATCTTAGGTATATTTAGAGGAATATTAGTATTAATTACTTCGAAAAATGTTAAACAACAATTCTAATAATAATAGTTTTAGTAACAATGAGTTACAAACTAATCAGCAGGAAAGAATAAATACCTTAGTTCAGACAGAGAACTACAAATTTTGGCTGGGTGGTTTTGTAGAAGGTGAAGGAACTTTAGTAATTTCTATTACTAAGTCTTCTAAAACCACTAACGGGATTATACTTCAACCTGAATTTAATGTAGCACAACATGAAAATGGGTTGAGTATTCTTTATTCTTTTAAAGCCTTGTTTAACAATCAAGGTAGTGTTCACCGGAAATCCGGATCTGATAAAGTATGGGTTTACTCTTTAAAGGGTATCCAGAATATCAAAGAACTAGTGTTACCTTTTTATCTTTTATATGTACTGCCTTATTCTAGTAAGTACAAATCTAATTTCTATACAAATTTTAGCCAAATTGCTAATACTTTATATGAATGCAGAAAAACAACTATGAGTAAGGAAGTACTTAAAGATTTGGTTAGAGTAGCATATACTCTAAATCCGGATGGTAAAGGTAAACAAAGAAAAAGAGGTCTGGAAGAAATATTAGATATTATTGATTCTAAATAAGGTTTATTATTATCTGAAGGATAGTTTCTACAAATTACTCAGTAAGGGTTTATTATCCTCAGAGACTACACGCTAGACGGTTTATTTGTTTTATGTTTACTAATATATATTATGTAGCTCTTTTTTATGAGAGGTATATTTTATATCTTATATATGAAATGTTTCTATTAAAAGAAAGTCTTATATGTAGACATATACTTAAAAATATAAAGTAACAGAGTCACACCTGTCATGTAATATGTAGTATTCAATTATTAATTCTTTATCTTAACAAAATTAAATAGAATATAATTGTAATATTATTATTTTGGGACTTTGAAGGTAAATAATCATGCCCTTTACCTTTATAAACTGATGATATAGTCCAAACTTCGACTTTATGTCGAGGAAAAGCCTAAGGTAGCGGAATACCTTGGCCGTTAAATGCGGTCTTTGCATGAATGATAAAACGATACAACAGCTGTCTCAATGATTGGCTCAGTGAAATTGAAATAGCAGTGAAGATGCTGCTTACCTCTAGTTAGACGAGAGTGCGACTAGAAAAGTGCTTAATAGCAATGTGGTGAGAACCCACCAAATAACCCATCATTTGAGCTCATACGGCATGCATTTGAAGTAATTCTTTTGTGTGAAGCCCGTTAAATTAACAGTTTATGACTGTCCAACCTACCTTTCTATACTCGAGTACATAGGAAGATAACTAGGTTGGTGAGCTAGATTACTAAGGATAGTAAACACGAATCCACGTTTGAAGCGTATATACTAGGTTTTGAGAAAAATATTTGTTGATTGTAGAAAAGAGTTCTCGTTCTTTTCTTTATGGGTCTAATATCAACATACGTATAGTGGGATCCTAAGGTAATCATTAAGGTGTTATTAAGTAAACTAGGTAAGCCCAATGTTACCCATCTAATTATCTTTTTTCTACTGCGCTGATCTTTTTCTTTATAATATAAAGAAAAAGAAATTAAAAAGATTAATTTAGGTGGAAGTTCAGTCGTGAGGCTGAATATATAATAGTGGGTAAAGGATGTTCTAAAAAGCGAATGCCTTGCGGTAATAGCGAGGATAGGATCGATATTG
This sequence comes from Neoscytalidium dimidiatum, assembly GCA_037367355.1. NCBI lineage: Eukaryota > Fungi > Ascomycota > Dothideomycetes > Botryosphaeriales > Botryosphaeriaceae > Neoscytalidium > Neoscytalidium dimidiatum. The sequence continues at coordinate 91,397 of JAVSCG010000040.1, read as the reverse complement.
ATCTAATTCGAAAGAATGCAGACTTAGAACAGGCGTTAATAATTTATACACACATTTAAAGGTAACTACATATGTAGTTATGAACTTTTTTCTCCGCTAGCGGAGCCAGGAACACATATTTATTTCTTATTTGTTGGATTTTCTTTTATTGGTAGTGTGCATCTTTAACAATAAGATATTTAGAAGTACTTTTAACAGAAAAGCTGAGGTGTACCGCGTAACCTTGCGAGGGTTACTAGCATAAAGCTTATACACTGGTAAGAGATGTCCCAGTTAATTGCTTAGCTGTTCGTATGAGGAGAGTCAAAGGATTTAGCTCATAAGGATGGTCTTTATAGTGCTCAATATTTAAGATTAGTGGTTAACCTCTCCTTTGATGAAAAGGAACTATAAACACTTTATGGGGAAAGGTGAAAACTGGGGATACATAAAACTTATAGGGAGGAAATAGTAGTACAACAGTGGAGTAATTAGGAGTATTATAAATATCTAATTTTGTCCCTTTTTTTTAATTAATACAGAAAACATGAAAACATTAAAAAATATAAATTTATTAATTTCTACTGGTCTTAAATTGGCTAAATGCCAAAACATCTCAATCAGAACAAAATTAGTGAGAGAGTACTCTACACTATGTTCAATTAAAAAACAGGATTTCAAATCCTGTTTGCCTTCAAATATTAACCTAGCCCCTTGGTGGGTTACAGGTATAATAGACTCTGAAGGTAATTTTTCTATTTTTACGCAAAAAACTAATAGTGGGCATAAAATTTCTTTGGCTTTTAAAGTAACTCTTCCTTCCGGTAAAGAACACTCTTTACATTCGGTTGGATTAGTACACAAATCTAGTCAGGTATTTGGTTTTAATAGGGTTCTGTCCAAAAGATTTATTTCAACTGGTTCTGGCAATAATTCAAATAGATTAAAGCCAGTAGCTTATTATCCTAACGTAGATATACTTAAAAATGAAATCCTTAAAGATAATAGAGGGAAATCGGGTGTATATCGTTGAACAAACTTGGAAAATAATAAATCCTATGTGGGTTCTAGTACTGCTCTTTATGGTAGATTTGTTCACTATTTTAATCATAAAAAAATTACTATAGGAAAAGATTCTAATTTGGCAATTTGTAAAGCAATATTAAAGTATGGCTATTCTTCTTTTAGTTTAGAAATTCTTGAATATTGTGAAAAAGAAAATGTTCTGGCTAGAGAACAATATTATTTAGACCTTCTACAACCAGAATATAATATATTAAAGATAGCTGGGTCTCCTGCAGGATACAAACACACAGATGCTGCACGTGCAAAAATGAGAGGAAAAAGAGTTTACAGTGAAGAACATATTACCAAATTAAAGGAGCGAGCTCTTATTAATTCCGTAGCCAAACGTATAAAAGTTGAGGTATATGATAGTAAAGAAAATGTTACTACTATGTATGACTCTTTATCCGAAGCAGCTAAAGTTTTAGATTGCTGTATTAACGGTATGATCTATTATGAGAAAACAAAAGCAGAGTATCTAAAAAAAAAAGGTGAAATAAAACTTTTCAAAAAAAGATATATTGTCACTATTTTTAGAGGTGTTTAAGGTCTATTTAATTTTTTATCTAGCATTTGTGTTTTAGATTTGCAGAAATATTTTGGCTGTGGTAATATTTATTTTGATAATAAAAAAGAAAATGCTTATAAATTTAGCATTAATAAAATAGAGGATATAATAAACAATGTTATACCTCATTTAGATAAGTATTCTTTATTGACATCTAAACATCTAGATTATCTAGATTTTAAAAAAGTAGCTTTACTTATGAAAGATAAACGTCATCTTAATAAAGAAGTTATGGATAATATTCTATTAATTAAAAATAATATGAATAGCTTGCGTTCTTTTGAGGAAAGATGATATCATCTTAAAAAATCTGAACCTATAAAATTAAACAATGAATGAGTTCAAGCGTTCATTGATGGGGAAGGTAGTTTTCAATTTGGTATTGCTAATACAATGAGTAGAGGAAAACCTTATACAGCGTTAACCCCTACTCTAGAAATAGCACAAAGTAATCATGATGTAAGTATCCTGAATGCTTTTATTCAATTCTTTGGTTGTGGTTATTTAAAACCTAAATATGATATAAATGATATAGAGGCCGCAAAAAGTTCTCGTATTGTTAATAGATTTGTTGTTAATCAACATTCTGTTGTAACAGAATTTTTTGATAAGTATCCGTTATTAACACGAAAATATTTAGATTATTTAGATTGAAAAAAATTAATTAAACTAAAGGCTGAAAGAGCACAGGATACTCCTGAAGGATTACAAAAAATGAAAGATATTAAAGCTTCTATGAATAAAGGTAGAAGTTAATTATTATCTTTTTTCTATCGCTCCTTTTTTTTTGCAGCAGCAATTCTTATATATAGAAGGTGGTTTTTATTGGTTTATTGTTATTGGTTTCTTTTTATTGGTTTAATTATAATTAAACTTTAAATATGTGTATAAATTTAATGCTCGAGCCGTATGCGATGAAAGTTGCACGTACGGTTCCACGAGGGGGAAGTTTTAGTAATAAAACAACCTATCTCTACAGACCCTATGCAGCTTTACTGTTGCTAGTAATTAGGTATGATTGAACAAGTTGTAGTGTATAAGGTAGCCGAGGAGATACAATTGAAACACCTTTACTTAGTTTATCATACCGGTAGAATATTCTTTATGAAATTCGGTATTTCGTTATACTGAGAAGGCCGGCGCATCCCGAACCTTCTTATGTATACAAGCATAGATGATTAAGGTGGTGTAATACTATACTTTATCTATGCTTGTGAGAGAAGAGTAAAGTAGTAAGAATAAGTCTACATTAATAATCCATAAAGGAAAAGGGGATATTTAACAAATAGCCCGGGAAACAGTTGCTAGTGGACGGTTTATGCGGGGCACAGATCCCATAAAAAGTACCTGGGTATATCCAAAGTTAATTTTGTAAAATTGCATATTGCAATAGAATATATATGTCATGTTATTTTTAACATGACATATATATATTCTATATTTATTTTGTTATTAGTTATATATATAACTAATTCAGTTATTTTTCTATTGAGTTAGAACTATATTTTTTAATCTAAGTAAGATTTTTACTATATGGGAAATAGATGTAAAAAAAACGTTAATTAAATTTATTAATAATGTTTTTAGTTGTTATATTTGTATGCTTTGGTTTATAACCGAAGATATTTTTATAATGATATTGATATTTACTTCAAAAGTTTAATGGCTTAATCTTGCTTTACTGTTTGACTTACACGTCTTTCAGTCGCATAAGCGGGGCATAAGATCGCAAGACGCAGAAAGGAAAGGTCTTGTATTATTGAAAAAGCTACGCTAGGGATTACAAAAAACTGTTAGTCCTCCTACAATGAATAATTGTAAGGTAATAAAGAGGATAAATTTTAAGAAATACTATTAATTTTAATGAATATTATATAGTTAACTTGAAGCGTAACTTATATTTGATTATTAAATGATTAAAATTTAAATATAAGGACGTTCAACGACTAGAAGGTAATTATTTATTACAAGAATCCTTCCATGAAAATCCTCCGTATAATTTTCAAGCTTAAATAAATAAATTTATATTTATACAAATAGGTTGATTCATTGAAGAAATTATTAGCCTGTATTTTTTTGTTAAAGTAATAAAAAAATTTTTTTATTAAGGGATGTTAAAGTATATAATAACGTTCTTATATATTGTTTCTGGAGTTTAAAGAAAACCAATTATAAATTACGGATAATGTATCCAACACTAGTCCCCCCTCTCTCTCTGTAAGAGAGAGGGGACTAGTAATAGTGAAAAAAAAAATTATTTTACAACGAAATTATGATGAATATTGTAGTTAATACTAATATTAATATAAATAATAAAGTAAGGTTTCATTCTACTGTTACAAATAAGATTAGCAAGTCTCAGGTATTAGGGTTAGGACCTAATAGCAAATTGTTAAAACAATATAAGGATTCGCTAGGTAGTTTGTCACAGATTGAAAAGGAAGCAGCAGTTGGACTTATGTTAGGTGATGCTAGCTTGCAGACTCAAAATAAAGGTAAAACTTTTAGAATGAAATTTGAGTGAAATAAGTAAACATAAAGTTTATTTACATCATGTTTTCAGTGTGTTTGATAGATGGGTTTTATCGAAACTACATGAAAAGCTTAGATTAAGCCCTTCAGGTAATGAAGTTCTTAATTGAGGATTTCAAACTTTAAGTCATGAAGCCTTTAATTATTTAGTTCAATTATTTTTATATAATTAGAATAAGAAAATTATTACTCCAGATTTGATTAAAGATCATTTAACACCTATCAAAAAAAACTAATAATTTTTTATTAAATTTTTTTTAGTCTCGGGCGCCACAAGACGGCTAAGACCTTTCTCTCTCTCTACGAGAGTAGAGGTGGTGTATTTTAAATAATATTTATTTTTTATCTTTGTATGCATACTACTATTTTATTAGAAAATTTAAGCTTTAACTCTCATGTTTCAACAACAAATATAGGATTATATATTACAATAGGAGTAAATATAATTTTTCTTTTATAGCATTAGTTACTAATTACAATAAAGTTATATCTAATAACAGATCAGTAGTATGTAATATAGATGTTATAATAGGACAGATGTATTTACCTATTATATACGCATTATTTGTTTTTATTTTGGTAAATAATTTAATAAGCATGCTACCGTACATTTATAATTGAATGAGTAGTAATTATATGCTTCACAGTTTTGCTTCTTCAACAAGCCAAAACTATTCCTGCTCTTTTTCAACCTTAATCGATATTACGATTTATATGTCTTCAGTTTTACCTGTAGTAGTTTATCCCGGGGGGGTTTGGGGTCCCCACAGGTCCCTGCGCGCTGCGCGCGCGGGACTAATTCAGATGTTAATAAAGAAAACATTATTGATGAAAACAGAAACAAATCAGGTGTTTCTAGATGAACTAATTTAGTAACTGGAGAAACATATGTTGGAAGTAGTGTAGATCTGGCTAGAAGATTAAGATATTATTTCAATTATAATTCTCTTACAAAGAATAATATGAGAATAAGTAAAGCGATTTTAAAATACGGATATTCCCAATTTAAATTCGAAATTCTTGAATATTGTGAGCCGAATAAGGCTGTTGAAAGAGAACAGTACTATCTAGATCTTCTTAAACCAGAGTACAATATTTTAAAGATTGCTGGCTCAACTTTAGGTTATACTCATACAGAAGAGACTTTGGCTAAATTTAAAGCTTGGGTATTTACACCTGAACAAATAGCTTTAGTTAAAGAAAATCTTGCTAAATGAGCTAATAGTGAAGAACAGAGAATGGCAGCTAGAAAACGTATGCTTGCCCCTTTTGGGGACTAGCATTAAATAAAAAAAGTTGGCCCCCTTTGGGGTATCAAGGTAGAGGTTACAGACGAAAGAACAAACACTACCGTAACCTATTCTTCATTACGTAATGCAGCTGAAGCTTTAAATAGTGATATTAAAGCACTAAAGTATAACGAAAAGGTGCAAAAAGAGAAAGGTGTAGTTAAATTATTTAAGAAGTATTACATAGTAAAGATACTTCGTAATTAAGTCTTTTTGTTTCAATAAGTTCGGCTCTCCAGGCGATGATGGAGGTAAATTGGATTATAATAAAAACTCTAAAAATAAGAGTATTGTACTTATTACTCAGAGTTTTAAAGAGTCTGAAGTATCTACCATGGCGGATCAGTTAGGGGCTAAATTTGGTCTACAGGTGGAGGTTTGTTCTAATAAAAGTAAAAAGGTTATAGTTATTAAATTTGATAGCTATCCTACTTTTTTTTATCTTTAATAGATATTATACCTAAAATGAGATTTAAGTTACCTTAACTTTATTATTTCTATCCCCTGATAATAAAGGGGATTTCCTTAGAAATTCTTAAGGGGATTTCCGCAGGAAATAGAAAAAAAAATATATAAAATATAAAGTCATATAAAATCTATAATTTAATTAGATAAAAATTTTTAAGTTTGAAGTATTACGAAGACATAGTCTGAACCTCTTTGTGAAAAGAGGAATAAAGGATAAACCTTTATTTTAACATAAATTGAACAGGCTAATTGCGCCAGAGAGTACAAATTGAGTGCGCAGTTTGGCACCTTGAAAAAAAAAATAATTTTTTTATTCACAATAGATAGTGTATTTTAAATAAAATTTCTTTAGTAGCTACTTAAATGAAAAACTTAATCAAATTTGATTATAATATAAGAGATATGTTAATTGGTTGTTTATTAGGTGATGCTCATATTGGAGTATCTGGAGGTGATAAAGCATTTATTACTTTTGAACAAACTACTAAGCACGAGGATTATATTATGTTTATATACCAAACATTGAAAAATGCAGGTGTAGGTTTACATGATATTAAGTATTACTCTTTCCCTAATTTTTTTTTGGGAGAAAAAAAATGAGGGAAGGTCCCTTCAGGGGCCTGACCAAAGGGACAGTCCCCTTCGGGACTAGAAAAGATTCTAGATATAATAGTGTTAATGGCTCTATTTATTTTAAGACTCATAATTCTGAGTTACTTTTTCCTTTAGCTAGTATGTTTTTATCAAATGGTAATAAAGTATTACCTTTAGGTTTACAACAATAGTTAACTCCGAGAGCATTAGCTTTCTGGATTTGTGATGACGGTCAATTAGTTAAAAGAGGAGGTATTACTCTATGTACAGATAACTATACTTTAGCTGAAGTTGAATTATTAATTCAAATATTAGCTAATCTTTATAATGCTAAATGTTCTATCCATTATAAAAAGGGTAGAGCTGATAGATTGTATCATAGAATCTAGCCCCCCCCCACGGGGGGCGTGGATTCCTCCCTCCTCCGGAGGGACGATTCTACATAGGTAAAAACTCTTTTGATAACATTAAGCTGTTAATTACACAATATGTTCATTCATCTTTTCTTTATAAATTACACAAAAATATGTAAATTAATAGACTTCTTATATATAAAAAAACTAAATATTGTGACATCGGGGATTTCTTATAGCAATATAAGATTAGAAGTAGGCTATATGCTGGAACTTGCCATGACTAAGTCATGGTTACAATCAGCAGGGAAGTTTAAGTTTTATAAACACCCTCAACGACTAAACGCCTACATCCAGAATAATATTCTACTCTCGAATACTGGATGAAGATATAGTCTAAATCTTAGGGATACTTAAGGATTAATAATTTAGCGATGTCGGCTTAGCTCATCCACATGAATGCAGGAATCATGAAGGGTACGACTGTTCGTCGATTAAAGAGCTACACGAGCTGGGTTATTTTTAGCCCATAATTTCTACTTTATATTAGTAGTTATTTAAATTGGGTGAATTGCAAGAACAACGTGCTGATTGTACGCCTACTTGCAGCGAAGATTTACTTAGATATTTAAGTAAATAACGTTCAACGACTAAAGGTTTAACCTTAATAAGTGCCCAATGCAATCTATAATATATATATATTATTTAGCTTATAATTTAATTTCTCTCGTTGCGTCAATATTTTACTCAAGTATGTTTTAGATACTTGTAAGAGTGATGGACTGCTTTTAAAGAGCGATAGTCACTACATTAATATAATAATTAAATAGTATTTAATATTATATAGACTAGATTCACAATATATGAAAATATATTATAGTCATTATTAATTAAAACCCATGACAAGAACAACAATTATTAGATTTTTAAATTCACTTAATAAACTTGAAGATTATGTTAGAAGTTACCGTAGTAAGGCTACATTACCAAAATACTTACATGAAGTACTCATTGGATTACTTTTAAGTGACGGTAGCTTGGAAAGATCAAGTATAACTAGTGCAGCCCGTCTGTCTGTTATATTTGGACTTAAACATGCATCTTATCTTTTACATTTATATAATCTATTTGAGCCTTATATAGGTTCTAGTCCTGATGTGACTAGTCCCGCATTATAAAGGGCCTGTCCCGGAGGGACCTTACCGGTCCCACCGGTAAAGTGTTTATAATAAAAAAACTTCCCCTATCGGGGAGGTCCCTTCAGTGGCCTTCCCAAAAGGGGGAAGTCCCCTTCGGGACTAAAAGTAATAATATGATTATTAAATTTAAAACACAAAGTTTACCTTTATTTGTGTATTATTATAATATGTTTTATAAATTAAACTCAGGAAAATTTGTTAAATGTATACCTGTCAATATAGAAGAGTTAATTACTCCAGTAGGTTTAGCTCATCTTATTATGGGGGATGGAAACATTAAACTTCCAGACCATATTATTAGAATTTATACCAATAGTTTCACTAAAGAAGAAGTTTAAAGACTTGCTTCCGCTATTAATTCTAAATTAAATATCTTGATTCGTGCTGTTCATGACAGAAGTGATCAATATATGCTAGTAATAGGTAAAGATCAACTTACGAAAATAAGAGATCTTGTTTTACCTCATATGCACCCTTTTATGTACTACAAATTAGGTGTGGTACAATCTGATACAGATTCTTTTGATTATTGTAAAATAAAAGGTCTAATTTAATATATGCTTGTAGAATAGTAAATAGTTAACATATTATTGTTTCTATACCATTCTATGGCATTTCGTAATATTTTCTTATTTTCTCTTTAATAAATTATAATAGCTAAATAATAATAATGATTGTAAGACATAGTCTGAACAACAGCGAAATCTGTTGAAGATTAGACTAACTCTAATCCTATAACAAATTGTAAATACGTCGTGAGACAGTATGGTTTCTATCTTCTAGAGGAAATTAGAGTAAAATAAGGATAGCCCCTTCGTACGAAAGGAGTTGGGTATGTTAACCTCTGGTTTACCTGTTGTTTATACGCTTAATATTAGTCATTGGCTTTTGCCTGATCTTTCTTTCTGAAAGAAAGAAAGAAAATTGAAAAAAAAAATAATCTGATTAATCAGATTATGGGTATTGCTTTTACTCAAGTATATATTTATAGTATAGGCATGGCAGGAAAGCTATGTTAGTTAAAGATAAGTGCTGAATGCATATAGGCACGAAACTTACCTTAGGATACTCTTAAATATATGTAGTGGAATACTACGAATATTACTTTTTAAGTATTTATAGGCTTTAGCTGAAAGAGTTTTAATTCTTTTAGGTATAAAGTACTAATATTATTATTAACTAAATAACATACTTATCGAAAATATCATTTTATGCGGATTGATGTAATAGTAACATAACTGGTTCATGCCCAGTATATAGAGGTGCAAATCCTTTGTCCGCATTATTTCTACGTGCGATAGAATATATAAATTTTAAACATGCCTGGTTTGCATAATAGTAATGCACCCGTTTTGTAATCGGAAGATATGAGTGCAAATCTCGTACTGGGCTTATACATAATATTTGCAAGATTAAAAAAAATATCTGGATTATGTTTTAAGGCTATAGCTTAATAGGTAAAGCAAGCTGCTCATGATAGCTCAGATAAGTGTTCAACTCACTTTGGCCTTACATTAGTATAATTTCTTTATTTTTCATATAAAAATTCTTTTTTTTATTGCATTATATAATTTCGAATTTTCGTATTTGTTAGTAACAAAAAAATAAAGCCTATAGGTACCTCATCTTTATATTAAATATTTATCTATATGTTGTATAATTTAGTGTAAACACTCATTTTATAGGTGGTAAATATATATATTGTAAAGGATATACAATTTTTTTTAGTTGTTGTAAAAAAAAGTAATTTGTAAGGTTAGTATTTACTGATTTTTTTATTTTTTTTTTTCAAATTACTAGTATTTCTGCTAAGAGTGAGGGTCTATATACTATACCTCTTCATTAATGAAATGAGGGAGGTAGGTGCGTATAAATAAAAAATTTAGATGTTGGAGCTAAAATCACTTATATTTTTACTTATTATTTATTATAAATATAGTTTAAACCTTCGTGTATATACGTAAAGTTTAAAAAAATTTTATACATCTTTACAACAAAGACGAAATTATTATACATAATTGTAAATAAATATTTATAGTTATATATTAATCCGAGGGCTAAAATTGGTAGACTTTATACCATATAATAAAAATAAATATTTTTTTTTATCTATTGATTTTTTTTATTAATTAATTATAGGAGTGCTTTATTATATTTTTATAGTCTTAATTATTTATTTACTTTTTTAATTAGTTTTATTGAATTTTTTTTTAAGTCATTTATATATATATAAATGATGGGGAAAGAAAATTGAAGAGGAAGATAGAGTATAGCGATTGATCCTATCTGGAAGTAACTTTCCAAACTATGCTCAGTTAACCCTACCGGATATAGATAGTACGTCTTTTTGTGGCATCCGGGATAATTAGTTTACTTTCATATTTTGTGATTGTGTATGAAACTAAGTTTTATAGTCTTCAGCTTTATTTTTGATTAAATCCAAGTGCTGGAATGGTAGACTTCTCTCTCGTCTAGTTCATCTTTGTAATTTTGTAATTCAACTGTATATATGTTCAAACATATGGAGTATGTTATTAGTAATTACCTTTATAGATCTTTACGCTTATGAGTATTGATATCTACCTTTCCTTTATTAAATATTAGAGAATATGAGTAGTTGCTTCTTATATATAATAGAGTATAAATATTATATTTATTTACTACTATATAGAACCTGAGTGCTGAAATTGGAATACAGGGAAAATTTAAGCTTTTCTGAGTCACACTCGTGGGTGTTCAAGTCACCCCTCAGGTATATAGCTAATGATATGTATTCAACATATATTAGTTATATTTCTTTACGGGATTAAATTATTCTTTTTTAATTAAATAAAAAAATGTATTATTGTACCTCGCGGATATGCGAGGTGTTACTAGAGACTATATGTTTTTTATATATTGATTATTTGGTGTTATTATTTAACTATTTTTAATTACTTATATATATATTTTTTTCTTTCTAAATGTTAATAGATATAATTATCTATTAGTTAATTACCATATGTTGATAAAAATTCTTTTTCCCTCGCTACGTGCTATGTAAGAGGATTTATTTATAAATCCTTTCTACACCTTTTTGTTGCAGTAAATATAATATTAAAAATATATTAAAATATTAACAGCCTTATGTTCTCAATATATGAATCTTTAAGGTAGTAATAGACTAGTTTTTATTACTATCTGTCTTCCACTCATTTTTTATAAAATAAAAGATTACAGAGAGGGCAGATAACCATACCTTTAATTTTTAACATCATAATATAATATAATATAGTCTAGTGGGCATTAACTATTTATTTCTATATAACAATCATGAAAATTACAGCCATTAAAACTTATAAAAATTCTGACACAGAAAAAAAAAATATATTAAAAGATAATCTCGGTAAAACAGGTATTTATAGATGAACTAATCTATCTACAGGTAAAACTTATGTAGGTTCTGCTTTAGATTTGAATAGAAGATTAAAAAGTTATTATAATTTATCTTATTTAGAAAGAGAGATTAAAAAGAATAATAGTTTAATATATAGAGCTATTATAAAGTATGGGTATTCTAATTTCAAATTAGAAATCTTAGAATATTGTAATACAGATCTTCTTTTAAAAAGAGAACAATATTATTTAGATTTATTAAACCCTGAGTATAATATATTAAAGACTGCAGGGTCTCTGGCCGGATTTAAACACAGTGAAGCTTCTAAGGAACTTATGAAAATAGCGCATCTAGGGCGTAAGCTTTCTAATGAAACTAAGCTTAAACTAGTTGAAATAAATCCTGATTCTCAATCTACTATTATAAAAAATAATAAAACAGGTGAAATTCTGCTATTTCCATCTATTAGAAAAGCTGCAGACCATGTTGGTATTCATCATAGTTATTTGGCTAAACAAATTATTAAAAATAAGTTTTACCTAGGTAAAGGGTTTACTGTTCACGCCTCTAACATAAATCATGATGAGATTATAAATAGTGAATTGTATAAAAAAGCACTAAATGTTCAACTGTCTAACTCTAAACATACAGAAGAGTCCAAAGAGCGTATACGTCTTGCCAATATAGGACGTAAGCTTTCAGATAGAACTAAACAAAAATTATCTACTAATAGTTCTAATGCTAAACCTGTTCTTGTAACAAACAATGACACCAAGTATACTTTAGAATTCCCTTCCGTAACATTAGCAGCCAAACATTTGGATGTAGATGTGTCTTTTCTTAGTAAGTGTATAAAAAATGGTAAGTCGTATAAAGGACATACTATAGTAAGAAAAAATGATTAATTAAATATTAATTTTTGTATTAGTATGTTATCATGCAGAGTTTTTAATCCATGTTAAAGGTTTTAGAGTTATCTATATATTGTTAAATGAACAATAATAATAATTTTATTTCCCTCTTATATTATGGGACAACTATTTAGCTATTAAACATGGTAAAAGGAAGGCATAATGGTATTTGAATTTAATACGGGTAGATGCTTACTAATCACTTCTTATTAATAAAGAAAGTGTGGGTGCGGGTGTAGGGGCACCCACATATTAATACAAAAATAATTTTTCTTTTCTTATTTAAGCTTTTCTGAGTTATTCTCGTGGACGTTCGAGTCGTCCTTTGGATAATAGTGTTTTAAAGTATTTAAAACAGTATAAAGAAGAATATAAATAGGTTAACCTCTTTAGATCTAGTTATATTATAACTCTATATTTTTTTCTATAGATAGAAAAATGCAGAGGGGATGATTTATATGAAATTGTAGTTTAATTTTTTGTCTTTCTTTTTACTGTAGATAATTTATAAGGTATATAGTGAGTTGTTTATACGATGAACAATAGAATAGTACTTTATGTTTTTTTTGTACCAGCCCCCCTCCCCTTATTTTTTATAAAAAAAATAAGGGGAGGGTTTATTGTGTGGTTCAAATCCACACTATAATTTATGCATATTTACTCAAATATACTATTTTTTTTGAGTACAAAACATGTGTAAAGTAATTATGAGAAATTTTAGAAATAATATAGCATTTTTTAGATATTTAAATATTTATATTTGAACAAGACCAGTTCCTGGTCCTTCTTATTTTAATACGGACTCTTTAAAAATGTCCATTTTTAAAGAAAATAAAGAAAACAGGTATTTACAAATGAACTTGCTTAAGCTCAGGTAAAAATTATGCAGGTTTTGCTTTAAATTTATCCAATAAATTTATAAATTATTATAATGTATCATACTTACAAAGAGAAGTATTGAAAAAAATAATAGTCCATTATTAATTTCATTAATAATGGACCACGCTATACGTATGTATAGCTGGTTCCTTAAAAAGAAAATGAAAGGAATGATTTTATCTTCCTTTCCTTTCATTGTTTTTAAGGTGGGGTCCCCCCCCAGCCTTATAAATAAGGCGTGATTTTAAAAAATATAATTTTTTTAAAATTAATATGAAATTTCCATTTTTCAATTATTATTTTCAAATGGTGCGAAGCAGGGACCCATTCTTAAGGTGCCCCACTGGTATGATATATAAAGCACTAATTATGTATGGGTATTCTGATTTCAGATTAGAAATTTTAGAATATTGCGATAAAGTGTTGTTGTTCTGTTCTTAAGTGATAAGAACACTTTTATCTTAATTTGTTAAAGTCAGAGTATAATATTTTAAAAACAGCTGGATCTTTATCTGATTTCAAACAAAATGAAGCTATTGTAGTGAATAACAATGCAGATACTATTTTATCTTTTACATCTGTTAGAAAGGCTGCAAATTATATTGGAGTTCATCATAATATTATTGCTAAATCTATTTCCTGCGGAAATCCTGGTTAAGAGATAGAAAAATTTAATTATTATTTAGGTAAAGGCTTTATTATTCATAAAGCTAATATATTTTATACATAAATAATTAATAGTAAAGCTTATATAGATATTATTAATTCTAAAGATTAATGCTTTAAATATACTGAAGCATTTAAAGAACTTATATGTAATACTAATTTAGATAGTAAACATTTGAAGCAAGGGAAGGGAGAAACTATAAATAATTTATCCATTAATAGTCCTAATTATAAAGCTGTCCTTTTAATTAATAATGATACTAAGGACAGCTTTAGAGTTCTTATTTATAGTATTTGTATCTAAGCACTTAAGTGTAGATGAGTCTTATGTACGTAGTTTATTAGAAATAATAAATCATGTAAAGAACATACTGTAGTTAAAAATAGTGTTTTATATATAAGGTTTAAAGCTCTTTATATTGTGTCAACACATAATAAATAAAAAAAAAAGTTTGGGGGGGGGGCCCCCCCCGTAGGGGTAACATAAAAATAAGAATTAGCTTATTAGGTAGTATTAAAATGTTATTTATATTTAAAGATTCGCTAATTTATCGTCATTTTTCGGATATGAATTATATAATTTAACATTTTTATATTATGTTTATAATAGACCCTATTGTCAAGAGGTTTCTGGGTTATTATTTAATTCAATATTTTTAAATATATAGTATTATAAAAAGACCCTGTCGACAAGTCTGGTTAAGTCATAACTCTTTCACTGTTAGATCCAGGGTTCGAATCCCTGTAGGGTTAATATACTTTTAATTATTAAAAAAAGTTCAGTATTAGTTTTCAAACTAGTTCCGGATTTTTAAGGGCTTGTCTATCCGGTAAAGTTGTTAGAAAGAAATATATTTTTTTTATTTATAATAAGGGGGACCTCGCCTTCGAAAGGGCTAATTGTAGTATATTTTTTAAAAAAATGATAGTTTTTTTAAATTTTTGTAATATTTTTTTTAATGTTAATGACAATGTAATCTAAAAATTTTTTAATTTATAGGTTAGGTTATAGGTATTAATTTGTTAATTATTACTTTATATTTCAAAAACAATATTTTTTATGTATATTTTGAATCATAAATATTTTTATTGTGTATCGAATAAAAATATATAGGAGGATGTAGTTTAATAGGCAGAACAACTGAATGTGGCACAGTAAGTTCCCTGTTCAAGTCAGGGCGTCCTCCCCTCTCTTTATCTCAAAGTGAGAAGGGAGCTATCATTATAGTTTAAACCAAAACAGTTCAATTGGTTAGAACGTTAATTTCATGCATTAAGAATGAGAATTCGAGTTTCTCTTAAGGTCAATACTTTATATATAGATTTTTGTCTTGCTTTTTAAGCTAAAAAAAGTAAACTATCCCTAAGTAGGAGATATGAATAATAACAATTGTAATTATATACTATATATACTATATGATTGTTAACCGTGCTTCTTTATTCCTTTTTAATATTCAATATATTGTGTGATAAAAAACATGTTAATTATATTAATAAAAGATGAAAAACTTATTTGTCCTTGTAAAATGTTATTCTAATGTAGATATCAACAAGCAAGTTATATTTAACGATAATAAAGGCAAATTTGGTACAATATATATGGAAACATAGAAATAATGGTAAAATTTACATAAGTAGTTCTATAATTTTACAAAAACGGTTTTCTCTATATTACAATAGTAATATTTAAAGTATCTTATATCACATGTATAGTGTTATACTAAAAGAAGATTATGCTGCATTTGACTTATACATAGAATATTGTAATCTAAAAGATATTCTTAAAAAAAAGAACACTATTTTGATTTATTATCTCCTCATTATAATATTTTAAAAGTTGCAGATTATTCTGCTGAATGTATACATTCAGAGTCTTATAAAGAACTTTTGCGTAAATCAGCTTTAAACCGTAAGCATTCATAACCCACTATCTCTGCTCTTCTTTTTTTTTTTTTTTAAAGAAATCGGTAAAGTCCCTTCGGGGACTAGATTAAAAATAGTTGAATCATCTATTTTTTAAACACAAGCTATCCTTGTAAAAAAAATATATTAACAGGGGTTTGAACACAGTTCCCTTCTTTAACTAAAGCTTTTAAATCTCTTAATCTTTCTATTTTTTTCTATAAATAAAAGTATAGATAAAGAAATATCTTTTAAAAGATATCAATATTATTACTAAAGTGTCTGGTGTTAGCCTAAAT
The DNA here is from genome assembly GCA_037367355.1 of Neoscytalidium dimidiatum. Classification (NCBI taxonomy): domain Eukaryota; kingdom Fungi; phylum Ascomycota; class Dothideomycetes; order Botryosphaeriales; family Botryosphaeriaceae; genus Neoscytalidium; species Neoscytalidium dimidiatum. The sequence continues at coordinate 75,317 of JAVSCG010000040.1, read as the reverse complement.
GAATCAATATTATACATATAAAGGAAAAGTTCCCGCGCGCGTGAGCGTGCAGGGAACCTGTGGGGACCCCACCCCAACCCACTTCCCCGACGGGGCGGGGAGGTCCCCCCCTTAAGAATGGGGGGGACTAGGGGGTATAGTCTAATTGGTAAGACAGCGATCTTGCTCATCGTTATTTTAGGTTCGAGTCCTGATATCTCCAATATGTATTATTTATGATGTATAATTAAAATTATAAAATATAAATTTTCTTTCTGTTTTCATTTAAAGTGCTTAAGCTATCCATACACCTTAAATATAAAATGTATAGCATGTTAATCTTATGTTAAGGTTTATAATATCTAAATAATAATGTATAAGAATAAATTTAAGTAGTTGAGTTTTTTTATATGTATACTACTATAAGAATATTTTATTTATATTTTAATGAAATATAAAAATTATTATTTAACAACTTTTCCTACAATTTTTATTAAAAATGAGTAGGGATCTTTAGGTCTTAAAAATTAAATAATTTTATTAATAAAATTATTAATAAAAAGCCCAAGAAGCTCAATTGGTAGAGCGGAACTCTGAAGATGTTTAGGTTATAAGTTCGAATCTTATCTTGGGCATGTAAGTAGGGGGGGTATAATAGATTTACTATTGATCTTTATCCTCCTATCCGCTTTTAGGTTTAATACTTGTTTTTCATAAATTTAAAATCTTATCCTTATGATTAAGTCAATGGGTATGCTGAAATTTGGTAGACAGGTCCCGCTTAGGACGGGATGATATTAACTCATGTAAGTTCAAGTCTTACTACCCATATATCCTACTTTTTGCTATTTACTATGTAAAATTATAACATTATAATTTATATATAGTGAGTTTTTTTAGATGTAAGTATAATTTATTTTTTATTGTAATAATTTATTTATATATACCGAGTACTAAATAAAGAGTATATTAAAAAATTATAAATTTAAGATTAATATCGATCTATAACTCTATTAATGTCACAGATTTATTGTTACCTAAATATTTTAAATGCTCAGCTCTTTATTAATAAAGAGTTTACATTTATAGTGCTTTAATCTAGTTAATTACTACCCTTTCTTTAATAATTATTAAAAAAAAACATTTTTAAACTCTAACGACGGTTCTTAATTTTTGCCTTATCCATCCCATCTTCCCTTATTTTTTTTTCTTGCTCTGCTATAAAAATTAGAGGCGAGGCAGAGGGGGGGCTAATTCTGGTGTCAGTAAGGGCTATTACTTAATATTGCGTAATAATATATGCTTTAAACACTGTTATTGTTAATATTACTTCCACTAAACGTGTACGTTTAGTTGGTACATAAAAAGGTTATAATTTTTATTAAATATTTAAATATATATTTAAATATAACCTTTATAAATTTTTTTATCTTTTAAAAATCTATGATTATATTGTTTATATAATTGACATTAAGTTAATACTCTTACCTTTTAATATTATATTAGTGTTATATTCTGTATTTGCTTTTTAATATATTTATTATAAACACCCTGTATTAAAAATATAAACAATCCGGGGTAGACGAATAGGTAAAGTCATGATTTTTTGGTAGTCATATCTGGGTGTTCGACTCACCCCCCCGGAATTTTATTAACCAGTTTTTAGTAAATAGTATTTTTATTTATTTTTACTAATGAGTATCCTCTTCTTTCTAAATTTTTTAGTTATTACTTTCCTCCTACTTTATTATTTCTTTTCTTTCAAAAAGAAAAAATAATATAGTAAATTAAAGAAGGGATAGATAATTAGAAAAGTATATTATATGAACTTTATGTTGTTGGATAAAATATAAAGGAGGATGTAGTTCAATAGGCAGAACAACTGAATGTGGCACAGTAAGTTCCCTGTTCAAGTCAGGGCGTCCTCCCCTCTTTTATAATTTTAAGCCAGGATAGTTCAATTGGTTAGAACGTTAATTTCATGCATTAAGAATGAGAATTCGAGTTTCTCTCCTGGCTTATAGTTACAATATAAAACATATTTAGTCTTTATAATTGTTTTTTTAAGTAAAGCCTTGAAGGGGTGGGCCATGAAGAATAACAGATAATCTTATTATAAAATATTTATCTTGTTAACCGTGTTTCTTTACTCCTCATTTATTTCACAATAAATTACCATAATTTCATCTTTTTTATCTTCACCTTTTTATCTTCCCCTTTTCATTAATGATTTTCTTTTCTTTATTACATAAAGAAAAGAAAGACAAAAGGTAGAAGGGGGGAGGGAGACCTACATAAATCTAGTCATTTCCAACTAGTCAAGCTAGTATATCTCCTCCTGGTTTCTGTTTTTTTTTAGTCGTTATGTTATAAAAAGGTGGGGAAGATAGAGTAGGAAGAGGATATCTGACCTACAGGGAAAGTTTTTTTAGATAAAAAAAATCAGGTAACGTGAATAAGTAAAAGAAAAACATGTGTCTGTCTTAAAAATTTTAAATGTCTAACATTCAAAGAAGTAATTTCCAAGCACATCCGTTCCATTTAGTGTCACCGTCTCCGTGGCCATTATATTCAAGTATAAGCTTATTAACTCTTACTACTTCAGCTGTTTCAACTTTCCATGGGTTTTCTAATGCTGGATACGTATTAGGTATAGCGCTTGTTACATTAATTTATACTATGTCATTATGATTTCGTGATATAATATCAGAGGGTAGAGTATGATTAAAACGTACTATACTGTCTATTTATAATTTAAATATTGCTAAAGCTATCCCTTTCCCCTCTGGGGAAGGTCCCTTCAGGGGCCTGACCCTAGGGGACAGTCCCTTCGGGACTAGTAATGAAGTAGAAAAAGCTCTAGATAATTATAGAGCTAATAATAAACATTATAAATTATATGCTAATAATAATAATTTAGGTTATTATTTAGCAGGTTTATTAGACTCTAAAAAACTTACTTTATTTAGTTTATATACTATTAAGGAATTATATTTACCTATTACAGTATTTAAGATGAGTACAAGAAAAAAAAGTTCTTATGTACCAAAAAATACTAGTACAGATTTAGTGATTTGAGGGAAAAATCTGTATTCTGGTTTTAATACATTCAGACTTTCTAATGTAGAATTAAACATGTTTAAACTTCCACAATATCAACGTAGTATAATAGTAGGATTATTATTATCTGAAGGTTGACTATCTTATGCTAGTGCTAATAATAAATACCCACGTCTAGGTTTCGAGCAAACTTCTCTTCAAATTTCTTATGTTTGGTTTGTTTATTGAACGCTATCTCATTATTGTTATAGTTTACCTAAATTTAAAGCTAGAACTAGAAATGGTGTAATTTTGAGTTCTTGATCTTTTTCTACTCGTAGCTTGCCTTGTTTTGTTGAAATTTATAACTCTTTTTATCTTAATAATAAAAAAGTTATACCTGAAAACATTTTTCATTTATTGACTCCTGTTGCTTTAGCCCACATGATAAGGGGGGATGGATCATCTGTTTCTGGTGGTTTAAGAATTAGTACTGACGATTTTACTGTAAAAGATGTAGTCAGACTAATTAATGTATTAATAATTAAATATGGGCTTAAATGTTCTCTTCATATGCTTGGTAATAAACCAAGAATTTATATTAGTTCTAGCTCAATGGGTTTATTAAAATCTATAGTAGATCCTTACATTGTTCCTAGTCCCTTCGGGCCTGTCCCGAGGGGACCTTCCCCCCGGGAAAGTATGAAATATAAACTAATATCTAAGATTAGTAAAAAATCTTCTACGGTCAAAGATATAAGAGATTATTCTACTATATGTAAGAGTAAATTAAGCACAGGTTTAATATATAAAAAAACAGAACATTTTGATGTAGCATTGTTACCTTATAAGCAAATTATAAAAGAAATAAGTGCTGAACAAATTATATCTCCATATCTTTATAGTGTTTTTGTGGGTTTACTCTTATCATCTGGTTGAGCTAATATTCATAATAAAACAAAAGCAAAGGCACGTATTAAATTCCGTCAACCTTATGAAAATAAGGAATATCTTTTTCACATATATAGAGAAATATCTATATATTGTGAAAAAGGTCCCTATCGTTTTACAAGAGGTCATCTTTTTAAAGGTAAACCTATAGACGTGATATTAATTAGTACTAGATGGTTATATAGTTTTATTGAAATTTATTATATGTTTTATAATAAAAATGAAAAAATAGTGCCTCATAATATATACGATCTTTTAACGCCTTTTGTTCTAGCTCAATGGGTAATGGGTACTAGTAAAATATTACAAGGAAGAGGTTTAATACTTTGTACAGATTATTTTAATATAGTAGCTGTTGTTAAATTAATTAATGTATTGATTATTAGATATAGATTGCATTGTAAATTACTACTAGAAAAAGATAAACCTAGAATTTATATTTATCGTTCTTCTGTGGATAAATTAATCATGTTTATAAAACCTTATATGTTATCTTCTATATTAAAAAAAATGATCTAATGGTCATATAACTCTTCCTGCTTTAGGTACTACTACTTTAAATCGAGTACTTAATCCTAGTCCCCCAAGGGGGGGACTTACCCCTAATCTTTCTTTTGTTTTTTCAAACAAAAGAAATAGGGTAAGGACCCCTGAGAGGGGACTTTCCCCCGAGGGGAAAGAATAGTCTTTACTTCACATATTAGTAATTTAGGTTTTATAATAAGATTATCTGTTAACCAAATTTCTTTATCTCCTTCTGATAAAAGAAAAACATGTGTTTCTATAAATTAAAAATGTTTAGATGCCACAAGAATTTTATTGTTTGCTTTTCTAAATTTGGAAAACAAAAGTGTTTGCTTTCTACCTTAAACAGTTCAAAATTAAATCCTTGATTTATTACCGGGTTTACTGATGCCGAAGGTATATTTGGAGTATATCTAACTAAAAGTACTAAAAATTTAACAGGATGACGTATAGTTCTTGTTTTTCAGTTACATGTACATCTAAAGGATAAACTTTTATTGGAAAAGATTAGAAGTTTCTTTAATGGAGTAGGTAATATAAATCAAAATAAAGATAGTGTATACTTCACAGTAGGATCCCCCTCCGGGGGGCTAGGATCCCACGCCCCTAGGGGGCTAGGATCTATTTCAGATTTAGAAGTTATCATTAAACATTTTGAGAATTATCCTTTATTATCTCAAAAACATGCGGATTTTCTTTTATTTAAATCAGTTGTTAACTTAATTAAACAAAAGGAGTCTTTGACTAACCAAGGAATTAAAAAAATTGTTGAAATCAAAGCCGCAATGAATTTAGGTTGGGGGCCCCCCCCCCCGGCGTAGCCGGGACCCCAACCCACGGTGACCCCCCCCTCTCTCGCTTACAGCGAGAGGGGGGACCCCGTAGGTATATCATCTGTTTTGAAGTCTTATTTTCCCGATATTATACCTGTGGCAAGACCATTAGTTAATAAGGTATTAACTTTAGATCCTTGATGGATAGCAGGGTTTGCGTCTGGAGAAGGATGCTTTTTTGTAGATATTTCAAAATCTCCTCTTAAAGTAGGAGCTGGAGTACAATTGATTTTTAAAATAACTCAACATACTCGGGATATCGAGTTAATTAAAAGTATCATATCTTTTTTTTGGTTGTGGTAGATTAAAACAACCTAATGGTTACAATTATGTTGAAATAGTTGTCCATAAACTTTCGGAAATCTCTGATAAAATAATTCCATTCTTTAATAAATACCCTATACAAGGTGTTAAATTTAAGGATTATTCAGATTTCTGCAAAGTTGCAGAAATAATGAATAATAAAGGTAATTTAACTGTAGAAGGGTTAAATGAAATTAGAGAATTAAAAGCAGGGATGAACTTTAAGAGAAAGTAAACCTTTTATTATTCAAGTTTAACTTTTTTTTGGTATTTTTAATTATATATATATATATATAAAATAAGTGTATATATGTGTATTTTTTTTTATATACTTATTGTATCTTACATGGTTAATTATAAAATGCTGTAACCTAAAAGTAAAAGAAGATAATATATATTTGTTGATATTGTTAGTAAGTAAATGTTCAATATATTAGATTATTGTCAACCTCCCCCCTTTATATGCTTTGATACAATCTAAATTGGGTAATATAAGTCGTTTTCAAATGATAGGAAATAATACTATTCGTTATATTATTGGAGATAAAAATGGTATTATATCTTTTATTAATTTGATACACGGTAAACTTAGAACACCTAAAAATAGAAGATTTAATGACTTAATTAATTTCATTAATATCAAATATTCTACTAATATATTAGAAAGTTTATTAGATAGTTCACATTTTTCAAATAATAGTTGGTTTACAGGCTTTACCTCTTCACTTTTTAAGATTTTTGTAATATTAGGAACAAAAAAATTAGTAAAATAGACAACCTTTTCTTATAACAGTTGATTTACAGGCTTTGACCTTTTTTTCTTCTCTAATCTTCTTTTTCTTTATTATATAAAGAAAAAAAAGAAATTAAATAAATAAGAAGATCAGAGATATAGTCGAGCGTAGGTCGGTAGAGTGTAGTTCAATAGGCAGAATAGCTGCAGCGTCCCTTCTATCCATTAGCAGCAGGTTCCTTGTTCAAGTCAAGGTATTCTACTTTTCTTATAACTGTTAGTCTTCAATTGAAGATTGTGGGTAGAAGAATAATACTAGATCTTATAATATTTAATTATATATCTAGTATTAACCGAGTTTATCTTTATGTTTCAATGTGAAACATATGCGATAAAAAACATGTGATTATTTTTAAATTTAATGCGTAACATTCCTTCAAAAAAAAAATAAATCTATATTAAATTCCTCTACTGATATAGTATTATGAGGTACTAATTTACAATCTACCGCCAAATACGGAAGATTTACCAAATTAGTGAGAAATATGATTTTATTACCTATGGGGTCCCCCCCCGTGCGTAGCACGGGGGGTGGGGTCCCCTAATTTTTTTATATTATAAAAAAATAAGGCCCCAGCCGCGCAGCGGCGGCCGGGGCTCCTTATCAAAAGAGCGTTATAGTAGGGTTATTGTTATCTGATGGTTGATTATCTCTTTCTCAGTCTAATACGGTTAAAAATGCCAGATTAGGGTTTAAACAATCTCTAGACAAGTTTGCATACGTTTGATTCGTATTTAATTGTATAAGTCACTATTGTGAAAGATATCCTTATTATCTACCAAACTTTAGAGGAGATAAAGTCCATCATAGTATTTCCATAACTACTAGGGCCTTACCTTGTTTAACATTACTTTATAATCTTTTTTATCTTAACGGTAAAAAAGTAATTCCGTATTCTATTTACGACTTGTTAACTCCGGTAGCTTTAGCCCACCTAATTATGGGAGATGGAACATATCAAGGAAGAGGTTTAAGACTATGTACTGACTCTTTCCAGATTCAGGATGTAGTACGATTAATGAACGTATTAATTATACGTTACGGATTGACTATTACTCTTCATACGGATAGAAATAATCATAGAATTTATATCTCTAAACATTCTATGCCTATTTTAATCTCTATAGTTAAACCATACATGATACCTAGCATGCTATATAAGTTAGGTATTTAATCAGGTAGATTTATTAAAAAATAGATTGACCTTTATGTTTATCCAAAATAAACATATAAAAACCTAATATTACTTATTATCTCCATATGTAAAATCAGATAGGGATAAACCTAGCCCCTCGCTGATGGACATTTTGGGATTAGATACATTGAAAGTAAAGCTAAATCAGATACTCTTAAGAGATCTGTTAGTAAAAATGTAAGTCTCAAATTTAGATTGGATCAGCGTTCATTTGATAAATCTACATCTTCTTCCATGAGACCTTCCCCCCCTCGGGGGGGAGGGTCCACGCCCCTAAGGGGGCTATACCTTTTATGGAAAAATTGGCTTTACTTTTTATCTTGTAATCTTAAAAGTTATACTAATAACATGGGCTCAGAAATACTATCTGTAAGCGTATCGTCTATAGATAGTATAACATTTCTTGTAGATTATTTTAATGAATATCCTTTATTAGGTGATAAGTTAAAAGATTATAAGAAATGAGAGGTTGTTTATGGTATGATTTTATCTAAAGAACATATTACTGATGAAGGAAGATTAAAAATTAAATCTTTAATAGCCCCTGCCGCGCAGCGGCGGCCGGGGCTTATTTTTTTGTACTTTTTATTCTTAACATATAAAAAGTACAAAAAATTAGAAGGCAGGAAAAATATAAATAAATTATAAAAAAAAATTAATTATAAATATTGATTTTAGACAGTTTTGGTACTTATATGTGCCCTATTTAAAATTAACTAATTGCTGAAAACTCTTACTATAATAAGATAATCAGCAGGAAACCAACGGACGGATAAATATTCTAGTAGGATCCTCAGAGACTATATGTTAAAATTTAATACGTTAAAGGTAATATATATAACCTATTAAATAAGAGATAGTCCATTAAATATAGAAATATATTTAATTTTTTTTGACATATTTAGGTAATCACACCCTCGCAGTCCAAAGAGGTCTAAATTTAGGTGTAGCTTTATTTATAGTATCTGAAGGATTATTCTTCCTTGCTATTTTCTGAGCTTTCTTCCATAGTGCATTATCACCTACAGTAGAATTAGGTGCTATGTGACCGCCATTAGGTATTGAAGCTATTAATCCTTTTGAATTACCTTTATTAAATACAGTATATTGTGTCATTATCTTAGTTGTTGATAATGTTGCTGTGTTGGTGAAAATCCAACTCTACGAGCTTAACTTAACTCTGAATCATTACTTTATAGACCATCCTATATTGTTATCTTTACCTTTATGGGTAACTCGGTCTTCTCGTGTTTTACCTTACTCCAAAAAGAGATGCAAGAAATTAGTAGCTAAGAATTATTTAAATAGCTTTTGTCTTGATAAATTTTACAGATGATTCGTAGGATTTTCAGATGCTGAATGTAGTTTCGGAATATCTTCTATAAACAGTAGAACAAATAAGATTGAAGGTTTTTCTTTCAAATTTACAATAGGATTACATAAAGATGATGTAGGTGTTTTAAATATAATTAAAAGTAAATTAGGTATGGGTAAGATTTATTCTTACAAAGATAAACAGATTTTTGTTGTAACAAAAATTGATGAGATTAATAAATTAATCTCTATTTTTAACAAATTTACTTTAAATTCTAGTAAATACTTGGATTTTTTAGATTTTAAATTAGCTTTTACTTTATATCAGAATAGAGAAAAGTTAACAGATGCATTAATATTTAAAATATTGGAATTAAAAAATAACATGAATACTAAACGTATTAAATTTAATATGCCAGAAAATCATGTTGTTATAACAAAAAGTTGATTATTAGGTTTTATAGAAGGTGATGGTTCATTTAGTTTAGAAAGAGTTACTTTTGAACCTATATTTTCTATTAAATTATCCGAAATACAACTTCCTTTATTATTAAAAATAAAAGAATATTTAGAAAATAATTTAGGTTTTGATTCATATTCTATGCATAAGTTAAAAAGTACTTCAATTATTTCAATAAGATCTGAAAAAGCTAGGAACACAGGTAAATCTCTTCCTTTAGCAATACTTATGATTAAAAATGTACATGTTTTAAATAACTATTTAATTCCTTTTCTGAATAAAGAGGAATTTATGACTAAAAATGGTAAAGATTTTTTAGATTTTAAAGTTATATGTAAGACTATCTACAATGGTGCTCACCGTATAAAGAAAATAGCATCATTAATACTTAAATTATCTTATACTATGGACAACTATCGGTTATCAACATATCCAGGTACAATAAATTATTTAAGTAAGGATGAAATGGATATGCTAATTAATGCAAAACCTACCATTGTACATCTTAAAGACGGTCGTCAAATCGACCATCTTACAAAAAAAGTAATACATCGTCGTTCAAGTAGTTGTATTTATGAAATAATTAAACCTTCAAGTGAAGTACTATTAATGCCTAATTTGGCTGAATCTGCTCAAATTATAGGTACAGGTTTTAATACTTTAAGAAGACATTTAGATGTCTTAGATAATATTTCCGATGGAGTAGTACTTAAAAACCATACTGTGAGAAGAATCCCTGTCTTTTATCCTATTGATTATGAGTAAATTAAATCATCTTCTATTTTCTCTTCTTTATATTGGAGAAAGGATTATACATAAAAAAATATTTATACATAAAAAAATATTTTTATAGTTGGCCCCCCTAATTTCATATATGAAATTACCATTTTTTAATTATCATTTTCAAATGGATAAAGGGGGGGACCCCACCCCACCCCACCCCACCCCACCCCTAATTTTTTTTTATTATATAATAAAATAAGGCCCCGTATGGAGCAAAAAAAGGAGCTGAGTTAAGGTTACAACCGAATCAGTTCTGTGCTTGTAGAAAAATTAGGTGAAAACGGTTAAAGGTATCCTAACCCAAGACCGTCGGCAGTTGTAAATGTCGCTACAGACTGGTTCACCGGAGCTGGGCTGAAATGCCCGTTCAAATGTACAGTCGGACTCTAAAACGAGTGTAAAATCGTTAGAAGTTAGGATTACCCATGCATACACAGCGGGTTCACCTTATACACAAAGGTCGTAGACTTCTTTAATATAATCTTCCTATGTTAGATATAAACTTTTTTATAATAGTATTTACCATAAAGAGATAAAAAAATAAGTTATCTATTTTAATTAATTTTTAATAGAAAGGAAGGTAGTAAGGTTGTACCTTGCATATTTTAATTAGAGTTGAATATTATTATCATCTGGAATTACAGTAACTTATGCTCACCATTCTTTAATACAAGGTAATAGAAGTGGAGCTTTATATGGTTTAGTATTTACTATTCTTCTAGCTGTTATCTTTACAGGTTTCCAAGGTGTTGAATACTCAGTTTCTTCTTTCACTATTTCTGATGGAGCTTTCGGGTCTTGTTTCTATTTTGGAACCGGTTTAACTTTAAGCCACTTTATTATTGAAAAATAATTTTGTCTACCTGGTGAATTGCAAGAATCTTTTACTTACGTAGTAAAAAAACGTAAAAATCGTTTTTATTAAAACAACTTGCAGCGAAGCTTATTTATAAGAACGTTCAACGACTAAAAGATATAAATCTTACTCGAGTGCCTGGGAATTCATTTATAAATACATATTAATAATACTATTTATATAGTGATCCTTTTTTAGTAGAGGAATAACACTCTTTTTAGTAAACACTAAAGGGAGTATTCTTGTAACTAGTATAGTTATATAATATTAATTTTAATTATAATGAATACAAAACATAGTCTGAACAACAGAGTAATCTGTTGAAATAGAGTTAAATAGCTTTATGATAACAATATTTGTTCCACGGGTTAACAACAGAAACCAAAACTAATTCTGAGTCTTTTTCTTCTAGACTATCTAACACTAAACTGTGTCCAAATTGAGTATCAGGATTTTCTGATGCAAAATCTTCTTTTAGCTTAAGAATTGCAAAAAATAGTTCTAGAAAATTAGGTTGAAGAGTTTTACCTATTTTTGCTATTGAGTTAGACAGAAGAGATACTATATTATTAAAACGTATCCAAGAATTTTTCGGAGTAGGTATCCTTAGTGACCGTAAAAATGGAAAGGTTACATACTATGTGCAATCTTTTTCTGATATTACACAAGTAATAATCCCCCATTTTACCAAATATCCTTTACTCACTAAAAAAAGAACAGACTTCATACTATTTAGTCTTGCTGTTCAACTTTTAAATGAGAAAGCACAGTCTTCAGTGGAGGGATTACAAAAAATTATTAATATAAGAGCTTCAATGAACAAAGGTTTACCTGAGTTATTAAAAAAAGCTTTCCCTAATACTGTACCTGTTCTTAGACCAGAGTTTAATATTGATACTATATATTACCCTAACTGGTTAGTAGGATTTGTTGATGGAGAGGGTTGTTTTTACGCTAATGTGAAAAAAATCTCTAGCAAATCAGGTCATCAAGTTTTACTTACTTTTTCATTATCTCAACACTCTCGTGACGAGATGTTGTTTAAATGTATAGTTAATTATTTAGGTTACGGTGTTATTGAAAAGGTTAAAATTAGACCAAATTCAGTAGCATTTGTAGTATATAAATTTAGTGACATTTGGGATAAATTGATTCCTTTCTTTCGTGAATACCCTCTACAAAGTGTGAAGTTATTAAATTTTTTTTATTTTTGCGAAATAGCTAATTTAATGTTAGCTAAAGCACACTTGACTAAAGAAGGTATTGAGAAAATATCTTTAATTAAATCTCAAATGAATACAGGTAGATCTTATAAATAGCTCAAATGTAGTGGACAAAAAAAATAGCCCTACCCTATTTTCAGGGTAAAGTCTAACAGAGTTAATTGCATGAAAATCCTAAAATTTATATCGTTTTAGGTCTATATGCAGCCACACATTATATAAAAATAATTTAAAATATATGTAGGTTCAACGGCCAATTTACACAAGTGTGTAAATTCTGTGGTAATTACTACTCTTCTTTTTTTTCTGATCTGAAAGAGCGGGAGAATAAATAAAAAAGAAATTAAACAAAGTAATTGTTAAATATATGGTCTGAACAATAATGTAAATTATTGAGATAAGGTTTAAATGCCTTATGATAACAATTTTGTACATTCATTTTCCGATTGGGACAGGAAAAGTAGTGTAAAAAAGTATATTAGATCTTTTTTTTACATTTACTTCCCGTAATAACAAAAAAACTTGCTGTCTTCAGACTCACAAATTTTCCATTTAGATCCAAAAAAAATCTTTTTTTTTGATCCACGCCCCGTAGGGGGCTAGATCCTGGATTTATTACAGGATTTAACGATGCAGAAGGTTGTTTTTCTATTAGAGTTAGAAAATCTAAAAAAACTCAAATAGGTTGACATGTAGAAGCTATCTTTTCAATCAGTCTTCATTCTCGAGATTTGCCGCTTCTAAAAGAAATCAAAGTTTTTTTCGGAGGTATAGGTAGAATAACAGAGGGAAAAAATAGCTGTGGGTTTTACGTATCTTCTATAGAACAGTTAACTACTGTAATTATACCTCATTTTGTTAAATATCCTCTAATTAGCCAAAAGCTTGCAGATTTCCTTCTCTTTAAAACCGTTGTAAATATTGTTAATACTAAGTTGGGAGCCCCCCCCATAAAGGGGGAACCCCCAACCACGGGGACCCCACCCCCGTAGGGAACATTTAATAATGAAAGGGTTACAGAGAATTGTGTCTCTTAAAGCTTCTATTAATCTCGGTTTAAACAATGAACTAAAGGCTGCTTTCCCTCATATTGTGCTAGCTGTTAGACCTTTAGTCCCCCCATTCTTAAGGGGGGGACCTCCCCCTGATCTTCATATATATATATACATATATATATGAAACCGGTACGGGGACCTCCCCGCCCCGTCGGGGAAGTTGAAAGTACTAAAATTATTGCTAAAGCTAAATCTTCGGTCAATTATGAAATTGCTCTTATTATACCGGGTAGCTCCAAATTGATTAAAGTTGGACAGTGAATGGCGGGGTTTGTTTCGGGGACGATTGTTTTTTCGTTACTGAAAACAAATCTTCTTCTAAAGTTTACGTAAGATTAGTGTTTAGTATATCTCAGCATAGCAGGGATTCATCACTAATTAGTAGTTTTGTTAATTTCTTTAGTTGTGGTGTATATCGTTCAACTTCTGCAAACAGAACTCGCCCCCCGGGGGGGGGCGTGGTTTCACCCACCCCGGGGGGGGGTGGGTAGAACTACGGTATATTTTGAATGTCTGAGTTTTTCAGAAATTTATGAAAAAATAATACCGTTTTTCCGTGAATTTAGCATAAGAGGTGTAAAATCGAAAGATTTTAATGATTGGTGTGAAATAGCCAAAATAATAAAAGCTAAGGATCATTTAACCAAAGAGGGATTTGACAAGGTTTGTCAAATAAAATCTGAGATGAATAAAGGCAGATAGTAAGTATTTTATGGGTTGACACCCTTTTCTTTTACCCTTTGCTGTAGCAAGGGTTTAATTACGGACTCCTTTCTAGCTCTAGTTTTCTTTTCCTTTCCATTTCCATTCTTTTTTTTTACTAATAATAGGGGTAAGACGTTATCGAGGTCTCCCTAATTTATATAAATTTATATAAATGTGGCTAGAAGGAGATTAAAGTATAATAACACCCTTTTGGTACTTGTACTATACTTTATAAGAAGTAAAAGTTTAAATTAATCTTAAGTTATACTAAGCTGCCAAACTCCGGGGAAACCCTAAAGACAATAATACCACCTTATACATAGTGAAAAGTCTAATAATAAGTACCATTACTAATCATAATGGGTGAGGTAATAAGTTATTGTATTAAGGAAACTTAAATGGGTAATCGCGGAACTAACCTATATTAATCATTTAATATGGAAAAGCGCATCGAGTAGATGGTAGTTGTTATAGAAGAATGAGATAGATTTTAAATATTAACTCTAGTTTCTCTTCTGTAATTAAGGTGTACTCAGTCTTCCTTAGAAATATGGAAATAACTTTACGTCCTAGCTAAGTCGGAGTTATATGATTTATGTGTTTATATACATATGTATTAACTATAATAGTTAAACACGCATAAATCGTTCGATATGCTGAAGTAAAGATAGACGCGGTTATGATAGGAACAGCCTTTTTAGCAGTAGGTTTATGACGTGTATTAGCATACCATCAAACTGATAACCACCATCTTGGATTAGAAGCGGGAATTTTATACTGACACTTCGTAGACGTAGTATGATTATTCCTATTTGTTTCTATATACTACTGGGGATCGTAATATTTCTTGTTTTATATCTTAGCTTTGATGTATCTTCAATTTCTTATATGTACGGTGATAATTACTTATTATTCACTATTCTATTTATACATAAAATAAAAAGAAGTTATACATCTAACTGTAATAACCAAAAGGTTATATTGGACCCTAATTTGTAACAGGATTAACCCCAAAAAGCCTTTCTGCATATGCGGTTATTTTACAGGATGGGTTTAAACCCAGCTCTTTTATTATTATTATCACTGTCTCTGTTTATATGCCTGAATAAGGTTTAGATTTAATTATGCCTCAATGAGATCTTTCTTCATTACTTAATAATATTTTTGTTCGTAATGGTCTTGTAATACCTACAATGGATATTCCTCATATGAATATAGTTGGGGCCCCCCTTATCCATTTGAAAATGATAATTAAAAAATGGAAATTTCATATTAATTTTAAAAAAATTATATTTTTTAAAATCACGCCTTATTTATAAGGCTGGGGGGGGGGGACCCCACCTTAAAAACAATGAAAGGAAAGGAAGATAAAATCATTCCTTTCATTTTCTTTTTAAGGAACCTGCGGGGACCCATTCTTAAGGAGCCCCGCAAGTGGATTTTAGTAGATTAGCTAATAATTTCTCATAGGGAGCATTACAAGGGTTTAATTTTATACCGCGTAATTGACCACATCATCCTGATTATATCCGTTGAATATTAGGTCATTTAAATAATCCCTTGGTTCAGGGATTATCCCTAGTCCCCAAGGGGCCTGCCCCCCTTATAAGGGGAAGGCGTGTTATTCCCGTGTTGCATTAGATTAGGTAGATTCTTATTTAGTCCCTTCAGGTAGGGTAAGTAAAATTTTTCATTTTAGTAATTTATCTAGAGATTCTTTATCTGACCACTTTAGATCTAAAGTGGTTAAATTTCAGGACTCCCTTTATAAAGGGATTAGTCAATTAAAGAACACCTTTAATAAAGGGTTCTTTAAATTTAATTCTCATTTAGATTTTAGATCGTGCCATTAATCTGCCTAATGGTATATAAATTTTTTAGTAGCACGTGGGATCAATTTAATTTGGTTTAATATTTATTTTTATGTTTTATTCGTTTTATGTTTTATTCGTTTTATGTTTTTTAAAGTCTAAACAAAAAAACGGGTTAACGGACAGATATCCATCCTTGCGACCAGGAAGTAAGATATTTGATTATCCCTATAATAAATTATAGGAAAGTAAGGAGAAGCTCATATATTCTATTATGATTAAAGCCTACATATAAAAAAGTGGATATAATATTTTTTAAATTATATTTCTATAAATAATTTGTATATTAAATATTTGGTTATAATAGGAACAGCCTTTTTAGCAGTGGGTTTATGACGTGTTTTGGCATATCATCAAACAAACAATCACCATCTTGGATTGGAAGCGGGAATTTTGTATTGATACTTTGTAGACGTAGTATGATTATTTTTATTCATATCTATTTATTACTAAGGATTATAATTAATCAACTTTATGATAATACCTTTAGTACTCTTCTCCTATGAAAACTTATTCAGAAACAAATAAAAACCAAAGAGGGGGGTTAGCTTTTAGCTAATGATAGGGGATAAGAGGAGAAGTTCCACTTCCTACTTAAATTTTTAGTTCCCTTTTTTTTGAAGAATGCAAAAAAAAATTCCTTAGGCTGTAAAGCTGCCGGCAGGAAAAGTTAAATTGTAACTATTACCTATCCTTTTTATATCATAAATGATCTAGAATTTATTATGAAATATAATAAATTCTAGATAATAAAAGGTATAAAGGTAATTGCTTAAGATATTGTATACATAATATACAATATATGTTATTAAGGGACATGTATACAGAAGGTTCTGTAATCTGATTGCAGATCAGACATACGAGGTTCAATTCCTCCTTGTCTCTACCTTTTATATTTATCAACCTCCTTTTTAGTCGCTACGTTATAAAAGGATGAAAATTAATAGATTTATCTTAAATAATGATCTCCCTCGAGGGGGGAGCCAGCGAAGCTGGCGACAGGTCCCCGTGGGTTGGGGTCCCCCGGCGTAGCCGGGGGGGGGACCCCAACCTATTTCTTTTCTTTTTTTTTACACAAGACAAGAGATAAAAGGGAGGTATTACCTTTAATAATAAACTCTTATTGGTTTAATGGTAAAGCAGGATATTTATAGTATCTAGATCCAAGTTCGAGTCTTGGATAAGAATATGTTACTTACTTCTTTAATTTTATTATTAATGTCTAATGCCGTTACTACTAGACGTGATAAATCTATATTATATTCTCGTGTTGCTATTATAATATTATTATATTCAAGTTTCTTATGTTACAATGGTTTATATATATCATTTTTAGAAAAAGGAATTGGTCTATACGGGGGCTTATTTTATACTAACAGTACTACACAAATTTTTCATCTGTTTGTATTATTGTTAAGTGCATCAATATTAAGTTTAACTGCTTTCTACCCTAGAAAAATATGATTAGATAATTATTCTAGCTTTAATCACTTAATCTTTTCTAAATTCCTAAACTATAAAACAAAAATAATAAATAAAATGGGTGAACAATTTAGAATTATAGAATATCCACTTATTATTTTATTTATAGTAAGTGGTGCTCTATTTTTAATGTCAAGTAGTGATATAGTTTCAATATTTTTATCTATAGAGTTACAAAGTTATGGTTTATATTTATTAAGTACCATATATAGAAACTCCGAATTAGCGACTAGTGGAGGTCTTACATATTTTTTATTAGGGGGTCTATCATCTTGTTTTATATTATTATCTACTAGTTTATTATATGCTAATTCAGGTACTACTAGTTTAGATAGTTTATATGTAATAACTAGCATATCAGAAACATCTCTTGATAATACAAACATACTATATTGATATAAACCATATTATATACATCTTTCATTACTTATTATGTCAGTAGGGTTTTTATTTAAAGTGAGTGCTGCTCCTTTCCATTTATGAAGCCCTGACGTCTATGACGCTATACCTACTATAGTTACAACATTTGTAGCTATAGTTGCTAAAGTATCTATATTTATTTTTTTCTTAGGGTTAGTACATTACACTAGCAAATCATTATTCTCTTTCAACTATTCATGAATTACTAGTTTATTATTGAGTTCTTTATTATCATTAATAGTAGGATCAGTACTTGGTTTAACTCAATTTAGAATAAAAAGATTATATGCTTATAGTACAATTTCACATGTAGGTTTTATATTATTAGCTTTAAGTGTGTACAGTATAGAATCTATACAAGCATTTATTTTCTATCTTACTCAATATTCTATTGCTAATCTAAATGCATTTCTTATTTTAATTACTATTGGTTATTCATTATATCTTTATACAAACAATAACGATTCTGATTTACAAGATAAGAACAACTCACCTATACAACTTATTAGTCAATTAAAAGGGTACTTTTACATAAACCCTGTTTTAGCATTGAGTTTATCTATAAGTCTTTTCTCTTTTGCTGGTATTCCTCCTTTAATGGGATTCTTTGCTAAACAGATGGTGTTCAGTGCTGCCTTAGATAGTGGTTATATATTTATTACTTTAATAGGTATTCTTACTAGTGTGGTAAGTGCAGTCTACTACTTAGTAATTGTAAAACAAATTTTCTTTGAAAAACCAGATCATAAATTTAACTCAGAGTTGAACGATTTAATCCTTACAGGAAATGTTATTAATCGTGCAGGATTAATACATAAATTTACATATACTCCTGATAATATAAAATTATCAAGTTCTAATACTATAATAATCTCTATTTTAACTCTTATTATATCATTATTTATATTTGTACCTCAGGAATGATTAAGTATGGCTAATATATTAGCCCTTATTATGTTTAATCCTTAATGACTAGTACAACTTTTTTTTTAGTATTTATTCCTATTTTAGCTATTATTCTTTTAGCAGTAAATTTAATATTAGCTCCACATACCCCTTATGAAGAAAAGGGTTCTGCGTTCGAGTGTGGCTTTCATTCATTCCAGCAAACTAGATCACCTTTTAATATTTCATTTTTTATTTTTGCCTTGTTATTCCTTCTTTTTGATTTAGAAATATTATTAGTTTATCCTTACGTAGTAAGTGCATATACAAATGGTGCTTATGGTTTAATTATTATGTTAATCTTTTTCGTCATGCTAACTTTAGGGTTTGTCTTTGAATTAGGTAAAGGAGCCTTAAAAATAGATAGCAGACAATCGGATCCTATAAATATAAAGCATAAGGTTACTAATAATTCATATGTTTTAATAAAACAAAATACATATAAAAAATTTATTAAAGAGTCTTTATCCCAGCGTAGATCATATTCTACAGGTAGTAACCGAGGGTTAAATTCTTCTACTCTCTCTCTTATTTCAGTTAGAAATAAGAGAGAAATAGATTTTTGAAAAAAGGTTAATAGTAGTGACAAATTAGATAGCAGCAATCCATTTATTATTGTTAATAGCTTTATTAAAAGCAATTCTAATAACAAATCTATAAAAGATAAAATTGATTTTAATCTAATTGTTTCTATTCTTAGTTGTCACATACCTGGCTTTAACCTAACACCTGCTGAGTTTGACATATTAGTTAATATTAACCCAATAAGATTCGATTTATCTGCAGGTTATAAGCCTGAATTGGAAAAATTAATAGGTAAATATGTTCGTAACGGTGAAACAGGTAAAGCAGGGGTTTATATGTTTACTAATAAAAATAATGGGTTTTGCTACGTAGGATCTTCGATTTCTTTAGCTAATCGGTTATCTACTGGTTATTTTGGACCAAGGTTAGGTAAAAGAAAAATTGATTCAGCCATTACAGAATCTGGATTAAGTTCATTCTTTCTAGATCTTTTTATTTTACCCTCAGAATTATAACTTTCAGAAGGTAATAATACCTCTATCTCGAAGGTCAGATTAAAAAGTTTAACTTTAGCTTTAGAACAAATATTACTTCTTAAGTTTAATCCTGAGTATAACGTTTTAAAAGTAGCAGGTTCACCTGCAGGTTTAAAGCGTACCGTTGAGTCTATGTTGCCTTCTTTTACTAAAAACTCAAAACCTGTATATTTATACGATACAGTAAAAAAAGAACTTATTTATATAGCTAAAAGCCAAACACAGTTAGGTAAAATTCTGAATATGTCAGCTTCCCCGGATTATAATTTCTTTTATTTATGTAATAAATAAAAGAAGAGCGGGGGGGCCGGTGAGGTCCCTTAATAATTCGGGGCAGGCCCCTCCGGGGACTAGTAATATACCTAATCTTAAGCGTGTAGGTGCTTTATATTTAAATAGGATTCTTTTTACGAACACTCCTTTAGAGCCAGTTTAGTATACTGAAAATTTATTAAGTGTTGATACTTTATCAAATCTTGTAAATGAACTTCGTGTAATTCGAAGAAAAGAAGTTATGAAGCAAGTTAATAGTACAAGAGAGGCGACTAAGTTAAAAATCTCTAAAATAACTAAAGTAACTAATATTAAAACTAACGAGGTTTTAATTTTTAATTCTGGAATGGAGACTGCTGCGTACTTAAGAGGACTAAGTCCTGATTATAAATGTTCCCCTGGTACGGTATCAGATTGCTGTACTAAAG
Organism: Neoscytalidium dimidiatum; assembly: GCA_037367355.1. NCBI lineage: Eukaryota > Fungi > Ascomycota > Dothideomycetes > Botryosphaeriales > Botryosphaeriaceae > Neoscytalidium > Neoscytalidium dimidiatum. The sequence goes on along the minus strand of JAVSCG010000040.1, from coordinate 54,822 downwards.
GTACTATATACAAAGGTTTATTTAAAATTGAACGTGTTAGTGAGGTTTAATAAATCATGCTGCTTACCTCCACCCCTTTTTTCTTTTGCGGCCTTGCATGCAAAAGAAAATTTTTTCTTATTGTTGTGCCTGTTTTTATTTCCCTTCTTTCGATGACTTTTCTTTCGTCTGATCTTTCCGATCTTCCCTTTCCCATTTTTTAAAGTAGGAAAGGGAAATTATTTATTCAATAAATAAAAGAGTTCCCAAACTAGCAGAGAAGATCCTAGCTTTACTATTTTTACTCTTTGATTTAGAAATTCTTTTAGTTTATCCGTATGTCGTTAGCGCTTATACTAATGGTGCTTATGGATTAATTATCTTGCTTGTTTTCTTTGTAATGTTAACTTTAGGTTTTGTATTTGAATTAGGTAAAGGAGCCCTTAAAATTGACAGCAGACAAACATATAGCATAGGTAATGATGCACCTAAAAACGTCCATATATATATATAAAGAACTAAAGATAATAATCTTACTCGGTCTTTTTATCAACGTCGATACTATACTACGGGCCCTAATAAGAATATGCCTATTTTAGTTTATGATAATGCAAATGTTGATAAAATTAGAATATTAAAAGAAAATAAAAGTAAATCTGGTATTTATCGTAGGGTTAATATTAATAAGGGTAAAAGCTATGTAGGCTCTTCTGTGCATTTAAAAGATAGATTTACCAGCTATTTTAATATAAACCATCTTAAAGATAACTATAAGATGTTAATCTGTCGTGCTTTACTTAAGTACGGTTATTCTAGTCCCCCTTCCCCCCAGCCTTCTGCTGGGGGAGGGGGGACCTCCCCCCCCCCAGGGTAGTTTTAGATTAGAAATTTTAGAATATTGCTCTTATGAAGATCTTGTAGATAGAGAGAATTATTATTTAAATCTTCTAAATCCTGAGTATAATATAGTTCAGGTATCTAATACTATGCCTTCTAGGTTAGGATATACTCATAGTAAGTCTACTATCCCGTGCGGGGATTTAGAATCCCTAAGGGGATTTCCGCACCGCAGGAAATAGAGAAAATATCTAAAGCTCAACCCAGCAGAGCTACAATTTCAGTTAAAGATATTTTGACTAATACTGTAAAAACATATGACTCTATGGTACAAGCAGAGAAAGATTTAAATCTTTCTCGTGGTCGAATTGCAAAATATTTTTCTAAAAATCAGGTCAAACCTCTTAATAATAGATATGTTTTAACAAGATTAGAAACAACTTATGTAAAAACTACTAAGGTTGTATAGTCTTGACGTATTGGTATAAAAATAGAGGTGTTAGATTTAGATACTTGCCTTAAAACAGTTTATCCCCTATCCGTTCAGCAGCCAGAGCTATAGGTATAGAATATTCTACTATACTTAAATACATACAATCGGGTGAACCTTATAATAAGAAATAGAAGTTTTCTTATTATAAACCTAGTTCCCCCCCCCGGGGGGGGGACCAGGCCCCTCTCTCTCTCTTGCAGAGAGAGAGGGGCTAGTTCACTTGATAAATAATTGTGTGGTTTACATTCTTTCCAGCAAACTAGATCACCTTTCAATATATCTTTCTTCATTTTGCCTTGTTATTCTTTCTTTTTGATTTAGAAATATTATTAGTTTATCCTTACGTAGTAAGTGCATATACAAATGGTGCTTATGGTTTAATTATTATGTTAATCTTTTTCGTCATGCTAACTTTAGGTTTTGTATTCGAATTAGGTAAAGGAGCTTTAAAAATTGATAGTAGATAAAATATATCTGTGTATAATAATGACATTATTAAAAATATATTATACACAAATAGTCATATAAAAAAATCGTTCAGAATATAATTCTTAAGACACAATGTAGGTCTTATTATTCTAGAACAAAGTCTGCTAATGCTTCTTCCAATACAATTAAATTGGCTAATGATTTTTGAAAATTAGTTGGGGTCCCCCCCCCCCGGCGTAGCCGGGGCCCCAACCTGCGGGGACCCGTCGCCCTGACGGGCTCCCCCGGCTCCCCCCGCCGGTATACAATAAAAATGATACTAAAGACAACTCTTTCTTTATTGTAAATAACTTTCTTAAATATTATCTTGACAAATTATCAGCTAAAAATTATTACCATTTTAATATAAAATAATTATATAAAAAATTTTTAATATATATAATATACTAGTAGTCTACCCCCTCTTTTTTTTTTTAACCCTTTCCAAAACATGTAGTGGGGGTGCCCCTTTAGGTAAAATTAATCAAGTATAAATTAATCAGATATATACTACAATAAGAGTAAATAATAATACATATGACTATAATAAAAATTTATACAAAATTTGTTAAATTTCATTTTTTCTTTTTTTTTATATAAAGAGAAAAAAAAAAGTACGTGACGTAAAAAAGTTTTTTTCTAATAGATTATTGTTCTTTACAATCTTCCCTCTGAAGTAGGGGGGGATTCCATGTTCCATAAGGGGCTATTTTCTAAAAAGTGTAATTATTTTTATTTATTATCTTTAGATATAATATATAGTATAACATATGCAAGGTAAAAGCATAATATAGTAAATGATACAAGCAGCAAAAATTATTGGTACAGGTTTAGCAACAACTGGTTTAATCGGAGCGGGTGTTGGAATAGGTGTGGTATTTGGAGCCTTGATTTTAGGTGTAGCTAGAAATCCTAGCTTGAGAGCCCAACTTTTTAGTTATGCAATCCTTGGATTCGCCTTTGCGGAAGCAACTGGATAAGTGAAATAGTTCAGTATTTAAATGGGGTGAATTGCAAAAAATATTTTATATTCTCAAATAAATTTGCAGCGAAGCTTAATTGAATACAAATTTATAAATGTATATTAATTTTTTAATTAAGAACGTTCAACGACTAATAGATGAGTAGTATTAACAATAAATCTAACACGAGTACCCTATGCTTTATTTAGTAAAAATTACTATTTAATACTAAGAAATATATTCATTTTAGTAAAAATTACTATTTAATACTAAGAAATATATTCATATTAGTATTAAATGAATAAAGCACAAGACATAGTCTAAACAAGAAAGTAATTTCTTGAATAAGAATAAAATTCTTATTATACATTATATAATGTAGTTATTGTATTTATATTTATAGATGTCGAATTATTTTCATATGTATTTTTCTCTACCTATCTTACCTAAAGATGACGATACTAAAAATTACTTTAAAAATATTGTAAAATCCTACGAAGACCCTATTAATCAGAGAAATATTATTCGTAAGGATACAAATGGTAAAATAGGTGTTTATACTTGAGTTAATAAAATTAACAATAAAGTATATGTTGGTAGTGGTAATCCTTTATACTTGAGACTTAGTGACTATTACCAAAATTGGTATATTATGTCACGTAGTAATCTTAATATTGTAAGAGCTTTGAGTAAATATACTATGGCTAATTTTAGTTTACATATTCTAGAGTATACTGATTCTAACAGTTTAATAATTTGTGAGCAAAAATGGATAGACCTATTAAATTAAGAGCATAATACAAATTCTTATGTTGGTAATACTAAAGGGTATAAACATACTACAGAGTCTACCCCCCCCCCGGGGGGGGGTGGACCCCCTCCCTCTCCTCTCATTTTTTTATATAATAAAAAATTAGGAGAGGGGGTAGTCTCTAGATATAATACGTCAAAAAGCCTTAGGTAGAAAACACTCAGAGGTTGTAAAAAAAATTAATGAGTGAAAACCGTATGGGTGAAAATAACTCGTTCATTGGTAAAAAACATAGCCCGGATATATTAAAAAAACTTAAAGAGTTTGCAGCGAACAGAAATTATTCGCCAGTCCCCGGGTTAGAAGTGGAAATAAGAGATATTGAAACTAAAGTTACCACTGTATATGATTCTGTAAGAAAAACTGCTTCTGCTATAAATTTTGATATTAAAACTCTCTTACGTAGAGAGAAATCTCAGAATGAAAAAGGAGTAAATACTCCTTACAGAAATAAGTACTTTATTACTATAAAGCGTGACTAGTTATATAATGTAATCTTTGTATTTGCATTAATGATGGCATTTTTACTTTTATATGTTGCTTAATATTATTAGATATCTAAGGTGTAGATTTTTTAGTTATATTAAGTTATATAAATTTAGATTATTTTTTATTGCTTCTATGTATTGAAAAATTTATTATATAATTTTGATATTACTTTAAGTGAATCATCTTTATCTGATAATGTTCTTTTTTTATCTTCTTTAATAAATATAAAAAAAAAGAAGATAAATATAAAAAACCCTTGGGATAGAAATATTAAGGTTTTTGATGCTAAGGCTAGTTTAACTACTAGCTATTCGTCTATTCGTAAAGCTGCATCTGCCCTTAATGTAGATGTAAAATCTCTTAATTCTCATATTTTATCTAAAAGTGAATTAGGATTAAATGTATTATATAAAGATCGATATTTAATAATTGTTGAAAAATCTAAGGTAAAAGGATTATCAGCTTCGACTGGGTCAAATTTTAGTATCAATATACATACTTTAGCCTTAAACAAATTGTTTGTTTATAGTGCAGATAAACAAACATTAACTTATTTTTTTAATAATATTGTAAAGGCTTGCCGTACATTAACACGCATGAGATGTAAAAAATCTTTCTAATTCTGACTTAAAAAAAAAATAAGAATGTAAACACATTCTCCGTGTTATAAATAAAGGAATATTAACTAAAACAGAGTTAGTCCATTATTAATTTCATTAATAATGGACCACGCTATACGTACGTATAGCTAGTTCCTTAAAAAGAAAATGAAAGGAATGATTTTATCTTCCTTTCCTTTCATTGTTTTTAAGGTGGGGTCCCCCCCCCAGCCTTATAAATAAGGCGTGATTTTAAAAAATATAATTTTTTTAAAATTAATATGAAATTTCCATTTTTTAATTATCATTTTCAAATGGAGAAGGGGCCCCCAACCACGGGGGCCCCTTAGGGGTAATTTTATTTATTTAAAAATCCTGGTTATTCATCAAATTTAGGTTTAGTAGTATGAGGTTCAAATTTATATAGTACAGTAGGTAGTGTGTTTACAAAATAGGAAAGAAATATGATAAAATTACCAAATTTTCATCTTAGTGCTAGAATAGGTCTTATTTTATCAGACGGAAATTTTGCAACTACAACTCGTAGGGTTAATAGAAGTTTACGGTTTAAACAGTCTTTAGATAAGTTTGAATATGTATGATTTGTATTTTTTATGTTAGCTCATTATTGTTCTCGTTTATCTTATTTAATTAAAGCGAATAGAGCGGGAGTTAAAATTCTAAGCCTAGAGTTTTATACTAGAGCCTTGCCTTGTATTAATGAACTTTATTTTATCTTCCATTTAAACGGTTTAAAAATAATTCTATCAAATATTTACGAATTTTTAACTTCAGTAGCTTTAGCCCATATTATTTTGGGAGACGGGTCTGTTAGAGAATATGGTTTAACTATATGTACAGACTGTTTTACGGTATCAGATGTAGTACGATTAATGAATGTTTTAATTATACATTATGGTTTAGACTGTACTTTACAAAAAAAAAAGAGAGGATCAGTTTTTTAATATTTTTATATCCCATCGGGATATAAAAAAGTTTACACATTGAATACTTTTTAGTGTACTGGACTTAGAAGTGGTTATGCCTAACGCACTTCTATACATATCACCTTAAAGGTACCTTATTCCATATATTTTATACTCTTTCATTTCATCTTTAGAGATTCCCTAATATTTCAGGGAGGATCCAAACGCAGCAAAGCGAGGCTTGGAGGGACCCGGTTATTAATATTTAGGTGTACAAATCTCATACTATGTACCTATCTTACTTATATTTATACTCAACAACACAAAAGGAGATTATAGACGATAGTAATTCTAAGATTTAGGATGGCACGGCTCCTATCTCCTTTTTTTTCTTTCTTTCTGAAAGAAAGAAAGATCAGTGATATAGGTTCAACTCCTATAATCTTCATAGGTAAATTATTTAAAGATATATTTACTTTAATTATATTTTTGGTTATATTTCCTTTTTTATCTAATTTATATATAATAATATGAAAAGATTTCTTTCTTATAATCATACTAATTTGGCTTATACTTAAACAGCTTTTAACTTAGGCTTAATTTAAAATATTGATAAAACTTCTATTAAAGATAGACAAGGGTTAAGTAAAATATATCCTAATGTTTTCTGCTTGAAGGGACAGATTTCTTCTTTCTAGTCTTAAAAATGAAAGCACATTTAGATATAATATCCAATGGTTTTCTAGATATCATGAACAAAAACAATTGTTTTCCTAATATTCGTGTATTTTTATTATTAGATAATCCTATAAATTTAAAACATAGAGATTACATTAAGTATAATAATATTATAAAGGAAAATAAAAATCGCAACGGTTTTGATGGTAATTTTCTATTTGAAAAGCATAATATTATATATTCTTTTCATATCAGCAGTCTTATTTGTTTTTCTTCCATTTCTTATCAAGAACTAAGAGATAATGTTATTAAAGATACATTACTTTCTATAGATATAATAAATACACATTCTAATAAAAAAAATTAAAGCTAATTCTAATATATACGCAATTTATCACATTACTTTCGAGTCCGAAGATCTTTTAAAGGTTTAACCTATATCTATATACTTAATTGAAAAATTTTTTATATATTTATACATATAAAAGAGTTAATTAAAAGTTGATTTAAGTTAGAGGTATAAATCAACTCACTAAACATATAACATTTCCTCTTTTATCTTAAAATAAAAAAACATGGAATTCAACTTTTCTTCTTTATTTATATTGTTTTTATCTTTCATATTTACTTTTAGTTTCATTACTTATTATTTAGACGATTTTAAATTATCTGATAATTGAATTATTAGATATTCACAAATTATATCCCCTCTACTTATTTTGGGTTTATTTATTTATATATATTACAATATATCAGATTTAATTAACATAGACCCCTCTTATATTTCAAATGATAAAAGCCCATCTTCTGATAAGGTCTCTTTAAATGCTAATATTGAAATCGGCAAGGAAGCTGGGAAAGAAATAAGTAAAGGGATTTCTTCTTTAGGTAGTCAGGTAGGATTAGGAGCTACAATTGCAGGAGTTTCTGCTGCTGTAAGTAAAGGAATAGTTAGTTCTAGTCTCCCCCCTTATCAAAAGGCTGCTGTAATTATTGGTTCTGCTATGGCCGGTGGTGCTATTCATGTAGGTGCTTCTGCAATCAATAGAAAAAACAATATTATTAATTCGCCATATAACTCTGGAAGGGGTGGTCAAAACTTTGAATCCAAATCTAGTAGTATCGCTTCAGATGTTGGAGATAATATTAATAAATTTCTTGATAGCTCTTCCTCTATTGAACATAGTCCCATTAAGGACTTAATTTTATCTATTGAAATTTTAAATAAGGTTTGTTTATGTTTAACTTTAATATTAATTATACAAATATTATTCAAGTTCTTCCTTGATGAATCTAAAGTAAAATTTAATTTCTCTAGTTTTATTGGTACTAACTTAAATGATAAATTAAAATATTATTTTATTAAATTAATAAAAATTAACAAAAAAATTGCCAATATTTATTTATGATTAATTCTATTAGTATTAACAATCAGTTTATATTTTTCAAATTCATTTATAAGTGAACTATCCAATAATTTAGAGGATTATATCAATATTTATATAAATAAAAAATAATTAATACATACTTTATATAAAAAAAGGGTAATGTGGAATTTAGAGGTTACCCTCATTACCCCTTTATATCCTCTTTTATTTTTACTATATACTTAAAAAAAGCTGATGAAAACACAAAACAACAATAACAATAACAACAACAATGGTTTATCTAAAGATGAAGCATTAAAATGAATGAATATTATACATGGATACTCTCGTAATGCTATGACTATTATTGCTTTATCTCACTTTAAATTTCCTAAATCCGGAGAATCTAGTAATATTTATGGATCTACTCTATTTACTTTTAAGAAACCTCAAAGCAGCAGAGATGAAATTGAGTTTAGATTAGACTTTCTTCGTTTCAAATAATTGGCTATTTTCTATATTAAAAAAGGAGGTATTTCTGAGGGTCTATCAAAGGGATGACATACTAATTATAGTAATTACTTTGGTTCATCAAAAATGAAAATTAGAACTATTAGTTACGAACAACTATTTAGTAAAGAATTTTTAATATCTCTAAGTTCTCTTTGTGAGGAAAATAAGGATATTCAAATTGTATTTGTATCAGAAGGTTTAAAATGAAGCCTGATTAAAACAGGATTTAAGAAATATAATATAAACCTTAATAGTGGAAACAATACATTAAAACGTGTTCTTTCACCTCAGCAATTCTTTTTATCTAAAGTGGCAATGGTTTTATATGGTTTTGATACTAATGTAGTTACAGAATCTTTCGCAGTTTTCTCTCGTTATCCTGAACTTAGTAAATCATTCTTTAATTATACTGATAAAGAATGAGATATTTTCCTTGACGCTTTCCCTTTCGGTGAAACTGTACCTAGAAATGGTACTTCTCCAGAACACGTAGCAGATAATTATGAAGAAAAAGAAAAATCTGTAAATAAATCAGACGATTCCTCAAATAATTATTCAAATAATGGTTCTAATATAGGCACTGTAAATTCTAATAATACAACTTCAAATATAAAAAACTCTACAGATGTATTTAATATCCAAAAAAGGGGTTTTCATTATAAAAGATATACTACTACTCCTGTTAAGGGGTTTTCTTTCTTAAAGAAAAGAAAAATTATCGCTTCTAGCTTCGCAAGGAAAAGATCTTTTTTTACATCTATTCCTTGTTCTGGTGCTTTAAAAAATTATTTGCTCGAACAAATGGATGATAATTGGGATGATTCTAATTTAAATGAAGATACTTGAATGGGTCCTTATCTATCAGATAGAAAAGAGGCAGATAGAAAAGAGGCAGATAGAAAAGAGATGTCTTTAGGTAAGTTAAATCAGATAAATAAATTAGATAGTATTAAAAAAGATAAAAGGATTGTAGATCCTAGATCAGGTCTTTATAGAAAGACGGGTATTACTAAATGAGTAAATAACAATTATTCTAATAAATTAATACCTAAACCCGATATTTTATTTCTTGTTTATTTTATTGATTTTAATTATAAGAAATCTTATTTTTCTTTACGTAGTATTTATTTTAAAACAGCCTTCCGTAATTTTTATTATGTAAACTTATATTATTATAAACTTAATAATACTGTTATGAAAAATAATTATTATTTATATTTAATAAATACTGCTGATAACTTATTGTACTCTTTTTGTTTAGAACAGATAGAATATTATTATAGTCATTTATATGAAAGAACTGTTAAAGTTAACGCACCAGGAGAGATGTTTTTAGCTCCTTGTAAGGATTATAAATATGAATTAGTGTCATTATATCATGATTTAGTAAAAGATTAGTATGATATTGTTTAAAATATATGTATACTCAATATGTAGATCATTTTAAGAATTTAAGTATTACAGGTGAACCTTACAAGAAATATAATATTAGCGTATTAGACAGAAATTTAGAATTAGATTTCTTCTTAAGTTTTACAGATTTTAAAAATAATTTAATAAAAGAATTTTTTGATTTAGATACAGGTGATCTAATTCAATATGGAAAGGATATGTATATATTTACCCTTTTCAATATTTATTTATTTAATTCTCTTTCAAATAAGGCAAAAGATTATGATAATAACTTATATAATGAATTAAAGGTGGATAGTAAAGCTTTAGTTAATGTTATTAAACCAAATTTAGGTTATCTAGGTTGTTATTATCCAAGTAGAAATGAAATGAATAAAAGTATTATTAAATTGGATTTTAATAATATTGAGAATGTAAGTAATATAGGGGAAGGTCCCTGCTCTTCTTTTATTTATTACATAAATAAAAGAAAAAGAGGGAGTCCCCTTCGGGACTTAGTAAAAAAAAAAAAAAAAACACCAAGATTATTATATCTTGGTGTAAAAAACTAACTTAATAGTTTTATTTTTTATTATTTTTAAATTTTCTACTATATTTTGTCTTACGAAAGCTAGGAGATTGAGATCAATCTATAATAGAAGTATTATTTGTATTATACCTTTTTTTTTTATTGGTACTGATTTCTTAATTTGTGTACCTGGGGAAGCGACTGGTTTCTCTATTTGTGTATCTGGGGAAGCGACTGGTTTTTCTACAGTTTTAGGAATAATAATCATTTTTTCTTTTATATATAATAAATCAACAATTATAATACCTGTGTTATGTATATAAGCCAATAACGATAACGTTAGATATATATACTTAAAATGTATATCATTTAGAGACTTATTATTAGCCTCTATACGATTAATATTAGATTCAAAAGCAGGATAAACAAAAGTCATAAACCCTAATATTTGTTTATACAATGATAATAAGTGGTAATTTATTTGATTATTTAAGGGTTTTGTTTCTATTAACAAATCATTAATAGAGATTAATAATATATTAAATTGAGATAGTAAATTTAAAACAATGTTGTCAATAACTTTTATATATAATATACTATAAATAGTATATTATATAATTACTTCCTTTTAACAACTGTGTAAGATACATTTGACCACTTTCTTTATTTTTGTAGGAAATAGATAAATTAGAATTAACACAAACCAAATTTGTATTTTTTTTTTTTTCTATAAGTAGTTAATGCATACTTTGTATTACTATAATAAGCAATTAATGACAAGTTAGGCTTATTATTATCGAAATTGATAATAGATTTAGTTTCGTTAGAATATATAACTATTGATTTATTAGCTACGCTTCCCCGGATTATAAAGGGGCAGGTGAGGTCCCTTAATAATTCGGGGCAGGCCCGAAGGGACTAGAATAATAACTCTTGTTATTACCTACTACTATAGGTTTAGTTCCTACTCACTTACCTTTTTTGAATATTCTTTTACGTTTATTGTATTGAGTAACATCTAAATTAACATCATTTTTTGTTTTAATAAGAACACTACCCTGTGTTATATCTCTGACAGAACTAACTTTAATTGCATTTTCTAATACTTCCATATTATACATTTTTAAGTAGTCGTCATATGTAAGATATTCACTTTTAATAGCTTTAGCTCTTTTAACCGTTTTACCTTCAATAGGTACGATACAATATGTTTTATCCCCAACAAATAATCCTTTTTTAATAATATACTCTAATTTTAATTTACCTAATTCTTTTTGATTTACTAAATCCTCAGGTAGTTTAAAATTAGTTACTATACTATCAGTATCATGATAATAAATAGTACCACCATTATTAATGATATATAACATAATTCTTGCCATATGAATTCTAGCGTATGAAAGTACAGCTGCAGCAGTTGTAATAGATACAGTTTTATATGATTTTACATCTTTTATATCATCATATTTTTCATAATTTAAAGCTTTAGTAAAATCTACTCCAAATTTATCACAAATCTCTTTATTTATACTTGGTATATAACAATCTATATATAAATTATCATCAATCATTTTTGAATCTTTTACTATTCTAGTTGTCGTAATATAATCATGATGTTCCTGATCTACTAGTTTTGTAACACTTTTATAAAAATCCATACCAAATCTACCAATTAAACTATTTAAAATTAATTTAGAAACATTTTTCTCTGTATCATTTCTTGGATTTGATTTTATTTGATAAATATCATTAACAAATTCACTAAAAACAGAATCAACTTTATTAAAATTATAACCTTTTATTATTTCAATTTCTGCTCCATGTTCTGACGCAAATTTCAACTCCTCAGAGAAAAATCAACCATATCATCCACCATTAGGGAAAGATAATACACCTGTTTCATCTCTATATGGTAATAATCCTAAGTAATTATTATATAATTCTACTTTACAATAGTAAAATCCAAATAGATCTGATAATATTGGTTTTTCTATGTGATATTCTCTATATATACAATTAGTTCCAGGAAGAGGTGATAAAGAAGCAAATGGATATAACGAGTTGACATCATAATAAAAAGAACCTTCATCAGGTATAGGGTTATACACTTCAACTCTACCTCCATAATATGCATGATGTATATCATCAAATATTGTTTTATTGTTTATTAAAGGTAAAGGTTTTTCACCTATTTTATAATACTTATTTAAAAATATTGACATTGACATACTTGAAACAGTTATATGATCAACCATTTGAATATCAAATAATAAATGTAAAGATTTACAAACTTTGATTAAAACTTCATATAAACTTAATAAATCTTTTTCTAAATATTTAAGACATTCTTCTTTTAAATCCCATTCCTCTTTATATAATTGGTTATACCTTTCATATCTAACTCTTTCAATATCTTTATCATCAACATCTGAATCCACTAGATCTTTATAGAAGTAAATGTCTGGTGTTTTCCCTATATAGAATAGTGTATCTTTATTACAGAATTCATAGGGAAAATGACCTTTAGATATAGAAACTTTATAATCTTTACAAAGATCTCTTAAAGATCTAGGTAATATTGCAAGACTATCTTGTAATATTAATTTTCTAACTTTTCCATCTATTTTTTTTCTTTATTACTAAACGTAATATATCACTTTTTCTATTGATACTATTTATATTATAATGATCTTCAATATTATTATAATTTTGATTAAAAGAAGTTATTATTTTAGGTATAAAATTACCATCATATTTTCCAAGATTATGAACGTAAAATGTAATATCTTTATATTTTGGTCTTAACAGTTCATCGATACAACGTTTCATTAATTCGTTACTATCTAAATCTTTATTTATGTAAAACGTTCTACATGTTTCATCTATAGATGCATAGAAACCTACAGCAAAACATTTAGCCACTCCGTCACGTTCATAAGTTTCAAGATCTAAAACCCCAATATTTGTATTGGGTACAAAACCTTCAGAAACTTTTGCAAATTCACTTTTAATAGGACTAAGTCCTATTTTCTTTTCGCTCATTATTAGATCATATTCACTATTAAAAATATGAACCATATTACCTGATTCTCTACGTAAATTACCATTTTGTAGATTAACATCTTTACATCTAGATACTAGTTGACCAAATCTATTGAAACAATTTTTCTACTTCATTATCTTTTATATTATTCAATACTATAATAAAATTGTCTATTTTTAAATTCTATTAAATACAATTTACTTTTAATATCTAGAATATAATCTTTATGCTTTGATTTTAATTTAGAAAAAAAGAATTCTTCAAAATTCTTGAAACCTTCCAAAGATTTTAACCCTTTAATATACAACCCTTTTTCATCTAAGTTAAATTCTAAAGGATTACCTTTAATGTCAAATATAGAATAACCAAAATAATTAAACATTTTTTTGGTATTATCGAACTCAGTTCTAGCCAATTTATCCTTTAATTTTGATAAATTATAAGATTTTAATTCATCTTTAACGTTTACTTGATAAAATTCTAATAATAAACTATCAAAAGAAGAATAATCTAAACTACTATCTGATGGATATTCATTTAAATGATTTAATTTATCATTTATAGTTTCAAATAATCTTTCAAAAGATGCATCTTCAATTGAATAAAATTTGAATTCTTCTTGCTTTTCACCTACATTACGATAAACATTACCCATTCTAATTTTTACAATAACAAAATATTCTACACCTGCTTTTAATTTACCAGTAAAGAACAATCTTTCTTTAAACAATTTTAAACTAGTCCCCATTGCGGAGTCCTCCCCATGAGGTGGGACCACCCCCTGGGTAGAAGGGAATATATAATTATCTAATCAAATTTTTTCTACTTTTCTTTTTTCCCTCGTACTTCCCCTCGGGGGGAGGGGAGGTCCCCGACCCTGAGGGGCAGGCCCCCAGGGGGGACTAGAAGAGTAAAATTTCTTTTGATTATGTTTTAATTTATTCATAGTATGAATAAAGTTAAGCATTTGTCTAGCTTCGTATCCTTGTGGAGTTGGAGTTGAAGCTAACTTTTCTAAATGTAGCATTCTAAGCGTACTTGGAGCAGGCATAGCCTTTGATGGTTTAATTCATCATCTATTCCCCACCTTATTACTATAACTTCTTCTTCTTTTAGAAGCTTTATTAAACCCAATAGTTGCATTATTTGCTAAGTTTATACGCGTAGCTAGCGTTTTAATGTTGTTATTTAAATTTTTCATGTCTTTTGTTTAAAAATAAGTATACCAAATTAGTCTTTCAAGAACGGTCCCTTTCGATTAAGAGGGATCGACTGTCAATACTCAGACAGTTTAGTATCTGCGCCACATATAATCAAACCATATCCGCTTCCGATTGCATTTGAGAGAAACCGTAACGGATTTAGGTTAACGCAGCTTGCTACAGCTCTTGCCCTACCACACCCACTAGTTATGAATACTAGGTCATGAATAGGTACTTTATTCCCTTTCGGGTCAAGGTCTAACCAGTGGTTAACAACAGACCACCTTATTACGAATAGCATTTGGCGTGTGGATGGCAACTAACCTACTCTTTGGAAGTAGGAGGCTTTGCATTAGGAGTCGGATACAGAGGAGATTATTTCTCCCAGCATAGGTCCCTTTCCTATACTGCCCCTATAAATATAAATATATATACTAAATATAGCCGGTTAAACCGGCATTGGAGATAATAGGAATCGTACCTAAAATACAAAGAAAGTATACAGGCAATACTTTCATTATAATCCTCCACAGATATCTCCTTTATATAATTTCTTATTAAGACTTATATTTACCCTTATTCTATAAATTTTTATTATTTTTATTTTATAGTGGAGGGCTATTGCCCTCCCCCCAGGGGGTCCCCCTCCCACCATGACACCTACGGTTTCCTGGACTTTCCCTTATGTATATTACCTATTTTCTTATGGAAAACCTATCTTTGGGTCTACTTTATTTCAAGCTGATTCACCTTTAAGATTTCACTTCTTTTCCCGGTGGGGCACCTTAAGAATGGGTCCCCACAGGTTCCCATCGCGCTACCGCGCGCGGTAACTATTTATTAGTATAAACCAGGTAAGCTTCGCTTACCTGTGAAAATAAAAGAACCTGATTTATATTTATTTAGATTATAATCTTTTTTTATTCTTTAGTTATTATTAATCCTAAAGAAGAGTTAATTGGAGACCCATTGATTACCTTCTAATCAATTAGTTATATATCTAAAGATATAACTATGAAGGTGTTTAGCTATTGATTTTATAAACAAATAATAAAAGAATCCTATTCAAAATAAGCTAAAAATAATATTTGACTTAAAACAAGTACAAATCAAATAATAATAAATACAAAATAAAAACACCGATCAAACTAGTACAACTCAAAAAGGACCTGCGTTTCATAATATACATATTTATGAAGGAGAAATTGCAAAGTAATTAATCGTTTATATATATGTATAAAAAGCATTAAATGTGGATAAATAAAAAAAGTGTACCAACAATCAAAGGCGTTCTATCCCTCCAAACAAACACCAAAAAATGACCGAGGGTGATTTAAGCTGTAAAAATTAAAAAAAATAAAATTCCTCTTAATCTGATCTAGAAAACACCAAACCTTAGAAAAGTTCTTAGTTCTCAATAGTGAGGTTAAAAAAAATCAAAACATCGTTCAAACTAGTACAACTCAAAAATAACCTACGTTTCCCTGCGCCTAAGAGTAAGATGTCATTCTAAAAGAGCACTCATTAAAAATGATGTATTACTCATTGGTGCAGATTCCAGACGCAGCTGAAAACTCATCTACTCTCTCAATTAGATTTTTTATTACTTAATATTAATAATTTATTCATAGAAAATAAAAAAAAAATTTAAATATCCATCTTCAAATATATTATTACCTTTATTCAGAGAAATTTCAGGTTTTTTGACTTTTGTTTATCCTGTTTTATAACCTATTATTATTGATATAAATGACAATAAGTTTAAAGCTACACATAAATATATCCAATTTAAACACTTATATTTAACTTTATCTATTTTAGCTTATATACATAATACATCTCTAGAAACTGGTGATTTATTGTATGTTAACGGTAAAATTACAAAACTATTGAATAAAAAAGATATAATAGAACTTATTACTATATTATAGACTGATCTATATCTCCTTAACATATAAGAGATAGATATCACCTTATATTCATTTTTACATATAAAAACTCTACAATAGGTTCTCCTGTTGCTGATCTTATTCTTCTTTATTTATATTATAGGTTCGAGTCCTGATCTTCTTATCCTTATTCATAAGGATAAGAAATTATATAAAGGAGATATCTGTGGTGGATTATAATGAAAGTATTGCTTGTATACAAATTCTATGATTGGGCTTTAATATTATTTTACGCATTTAGATTATTTCTTTTAGTCTTTAGTAAAATTTAATTAGGGACCCCTCTTTATAGTAGACTCATTTGTTACATTCCGACCCATTAGTAGGTATATCTTTATAAAGGGAACCCCTTAAAGGTTTATAGTTGATTTATAAATTTGGAATGAATAGAATACAACTTTAAATATTCCAAATTTATAAATCAATAAGTATTTAAATACTTAAGAATTAAATAAATTATTTATTTGGGTTCCCTATAATATTATATTACTTATGCAAAAAGTAAAAAGTTATTAGAATTTTCTTTTTATAAAGGTGATTTTTTTTGAACCACTTATTAACAAGTAAATATAAAGATAATACCTTACTATTTAATATATTAAATAAAACTAAAAACACAACATAATTGATAGGAGATACTTGTTGGTAGTTTTATAATTAGAAGTAAGGGGGAGATCCTAATTGTTTAGTAGGTTCAAATCCTACTATCTTCAATATATTAATTTATAGTTAGTTTTTATTTATTTTTTTTTTTTTTTTCTTAAGAGTCTTTAAAGAAGAAACTTAATCAATTTGAGGTGGAAATATTACCTCTTTTATCTTATATATTACATATCATGACTAAAAATTATACAAATAATAATAATCTAATAGAAAAATCTATTAAAAATATCTCAAAGAATAAACTTTTAGCCCATATTGTTTTTAATGCTAATATTAAAGAAAATATAGAATATTGTGAATATATTCTATCTAGTTTACCAGATAATAATAAAGTTAAAATTTATTTAATTAAAGAGCTAAATAATATAATAATGGGGAAGACAGAATTAGGAGATAATTTTGAAGATATAGGTGTGAGAGCATTTATAAGAGGGTTATTTTCAAAAAGTTATAATTTAGATATAGAATTATTGAATAATTATAATGAAATTGTAGATTTTATAAAAGAATTTGATAAATCATATAAAATTAATGAAAATAAGATATCTTTATTAAAGCATAGACCTATTGAAAAAAGAAGATTCGAAAAAACGATTGAGTTAGAATTAGAATCGTTTGTGGATCATATAAAGAATAAATTTCCAGAATTTGATGAAAAATCTTTCTATGATTAAATCTGTCATCACATATTTTATATGTCGTAATTATGTGATAATTACAAATGACATATTAAAAAAAAAAAGAATGTTTGGTAACTGAATTAACTAGCGAGTATCATAAAAATATCCCGAGAAAGGAGTTAATTTAGTGAGGGTGGGTGCGGAGTTCTTAGGGATTCCGAGGGTAACATAATTGGTGGTATTTATAAATTTGGATAGGAAAAGGTTACTACCATTTATCCAAATTTATAAATACCTTTCATATGATTAAACTATAGGTGGGGGTCGACTGAAGTAGTTTAGTTGTTACAATTAGATATGTGGATGATCTGAAGTTAATTTAGTTGATTTATAGTAAGTTAAGCTACCGACAGGAAAATTGACAAAACTCTATATAGGGATAGGTGTTTGTAGATAGCAGCGGCAACCCCAAAGTGCTAAGCCTACCTGGAGGAGAATGCTGAAGAGAGTATAGAGTGACGAGGATATGGAACTGGTACCGGGCCTATGTCTTATAACATCAACAAAAAGAAGGTAAGATCAAAAGCAGATCTGACGTTCTTTTGCTGTTCTTCATAAGGAATAGATCTAATTGTAAGGTAAGAAGTAACAGGAGGAGTAGCCCACGGTAAAATGACGTAGATTCCCTTATGTATCGTCTAATCGTTAGATTATACTTGTAAGACCAAATTAAAAACAAATCATGACAACTAACAAATTAAATAAAATATATCTTGAATTAATACCAAAAAGAATAGCATCGCCAGCTCCAAGTACGCTTAGAATGCAACATCTAAGAAAATTAGCCACTAATTCAATGGAAGTAAGAGAAATGCTAAAATTTATTAATGGTATGAAAAAATTAAAAGCAAATCAAAATAATTTTTACTCCTACTCAACTGGGTCGAGCGGAAAAGGGGCTCACTCTTCTGGCCCTAAAAATACGCCTAAATCTAATACTAAATCTAAATGAACAGAAAAGGTTATAAAAATAGTTATTATATTTGGTATAGGGTTTATTATTAGATGATTTATTAATGATATAATTGATGTTAATGTTTTTGTTGATTATACTAATTGAATCTCTATTACTTTTTACTCTTTTATGAGTGGTTTATCGCTTCTCATTAATGAATTACCCAATCTTCTTGATGGACCTAAAATTCCTTTGGGTGAAGTTGATTTACCTTCTGGTATTAAGGATAATAGTAGTAAGGAGATCAATACGGGGAGAAAAGGAATTGTTAATACTATGGATAATTCTACTGGTAATAGTGGTGGACAAGGTAGTTCTGCTGGAGGGATTGGTAGTTCTAGGAACCATCAGGGAACTGGTGTTGTAACAGATATAAGAGTAAGATCTGTTAATCCTATGTCTTTAACACAAATGTGTAATCCTAATATTGTAGAAGATAAAGTCAATGTTATAGCAGATACTGTCAAAACTATAGAACCCCTTAATAAAGAAACTTTAACTAATGTGCAACAAATTTTAGCTGCTGAAAGGGAAGCATTTAAAATTAATAATCCGGATCATAAAGGTCGAGTACTATTAAAGGATTTGGGTTACAGTTTTGCAAAAAATACTAGAGCAGGGTCAGTTATAGAAGAGTTAAGTATTTTAAAACAAACAGATCCACATTTTCAAAATCTAAGTTTAGGTGAAAATGTGGATAAAATTATATATTATGGAAAAGAGCCTGATACATGTTTTAAAAAACCAGGTATGCCGAAAGGTTACAAGTTTAAAGACTTAGGTAAAAGAAATTAAAGTACTATAGGATTAAATTCTAAGTCTAATTTAGCCTACGTGGGAGGTAACACGTAGGGTTGATGTAGTGGATCTCAGGCCATCGCCGGGATAAAATCTAATGTTAGAAGTATTCACTCTAATGTTAGAAGAGGATTAAAGGCTTCTAATATGGGTCCTGCTCCTTCTACTCTAATTGGAAAGCGTTTAGAAGAGCTAGCTACTCCTTCAATCGTAGCTAGACAAATGCTTAACTTTATCCATAGTATTAATAAAGCTAAATATAATTAAAAGAAATTTTACTCTTCATTTTCTTCTGGGAACGGAAAGGAAAATAACTTGTCGAGAGGTACATCAATAAATTTTTCATTTAATAATGATCAAATACTTTTATGATTATCTTCACTTTGTATTAGTGCGGATAGTGATTTTTCAGATAACAAACCAAATTATGAATTTGTTAAAGTTTTAGGTGAAATCTTAGAGGGTTTAGATAAAACTTACTTATATAAGTTAGAATATTCTTTATTCTTACATACTAACGATAAGGATAAAGAGGTTGTATTTTTTTTTTTTAAAAAAAAAAAAAAAAAAAGGGGGAGAAATGTTTTATAATCTGAAAAGGCGATATTCAATGCCTTAATTAGATCTTATCCTTATTTATAAATTTTTGATATAAGTATTATCTTAAATATTCTTCGTATTTTTATCTACTTAAATTAGGTTATTTGGTGAGTGGTGTATAACCTATTATATTTACATAAATATGTTAGGTATAACTGCATATATGTTGCAATCATATATATAATATTATATATATATTTTTAAGAGAAGGGTAAATTTTTATCTAAAGCTTAATATTTAATCAGTATATATAATAAATAAAGGTTAATGTTAACCAATTTCTCATAAGGACCGGTAAGTTCCTTTGGAATTATAAAGAAAATTAGATCCTATTATTTAATAAAATGAGAATTTTAAAAAGCCATCCTTTATTAAAAATGGTTAATTCATATGTGATTGACTCACCTCAACCTTCTAATATTAGTTATTTATGAAACTTCGGTTCTTTATTAGCTTTTTGTTTAGTAATACAGATTTTGACTGGTGTAACTTTAGCGATAGTTGATTGACTTAGTATTTCAATGTTCTGTCCTGTAGAATATCATAATGATATCTTAGATTATTGTATTTTATCTTCCGGGGCATATCCCTCTTCAATTCTTAAAAATAAAATTTTGTCTCTTAAAGAAAATAAAATTAAATCAATTAATGTATTTTGTGAGTGGTTAAGAGGCTTTACAGATGGTGAAGGATATTTCTTAATAAGAAAATCCTCAAGAAAATCTTTAAGTAAGTCAGGTGAAGTAATAACATACATTACTATTACTTTTTCTTTTGTTTTACATTTATCTGTAAAAGATATAGATGTATTATATACTATACAAAAATGATTAGGTGGTATTGGTATTGTAAGAGCGGACGAAAAAAGCAAAACAGCTTTTTTCTTAGTAACTAGCAAGGAAGATACTGATAAATTACTTAAATTAATGTATGGTTATTTTAGTAAATTAAATACTACGAAAGTATTAGATTTTTTAGCTTGATGTGAAGCTCGAGACCTTTATTATAAATATATGGTTGAAAAAAAAATACCTTCCTACAAAGATCCGGGTTATTCTCTTATTTTAAAAAAAGTTCTCTCTATCAGAGATTCTATGAATAAATCTAGATTAAATTTCAAATTACCGGAATCTCATACAGTAAACATAACAAAGGAATGATTGTTAGGTTTTATTGAAGGTGAAGGTTGTTTTTATCTTAATAATTTTTCTATAGCATTTAAATTATCACAAAGCTTTGCAAATCGGTACATTTTGGTTTGTATTAAAGATTATTTACATAAATTAGGGGAGAGTCTTATCATAACTATAGAAGATTGTAAGCCTAATAGCTTAAAACAAAAACCTTATTCTGTGTTATACATAGGTAAAGGAAATAACACTGCTTCTCTTTTTATATCTTTTTTAATAGATTTACCTTGGTTATCTTTTAAAGTTTTAAATTTTATAGATTGAGTAATAATTTATCTCTTAGTTTCTGAAGGAAAACATCATCTTCCTGAAGGAAAACTTATTATAGCTAAATTAAAATCAAGATTGGGAACTAAACGTAAGTTACTTGACTATAAAATAAATAAGGAAATAATAGCTTTATTAAATAGTGCTAGTAATTATGTTGAATCCGATCAATCTGGTATATTAATTATAAAAAAGAACTCTCAAGGTTTACCAGGTATAAAGCATAAAATAGGTTCAAGTGTTTTAGTTACTGATTTAGGTAATTCTAAATCTTTTAAATTTAAATCAAATGCAGAATGTGCTGATTATTTTGGAGTAAGTAAAGTATCAGTTGGAAGATGAATTAACAAAAATGCACCTATATCCATACGAAGTAAAGTAATAGGTACATTTACTTTTAAAAAAGTTTAATACGGTACATAATAGGTATATCTTCTCTTACTGCCTCGCCTATTCTCTCCTTTCCTTTCCTTCTTTCTCTTTATTTTTGATTGATCTAACTTACGTTAAAGTGCAAAGGTTGTTTTATCTTTTTCTATCCCCTGTTTCCAGAGGGGTTTTCTTATAAATACTACTAGTAGGTTTACTCTAGATTTTTCAGAAGCTGGGTATTAGGTGTAATAATATAAGCCTACTTGGATATTTCTTATCTTTCAAAATGAAAGAAAAGAAATATAAAAAATGCTATAGAAAAGTTATTTATTTTTTCCTTCCCCTCCCCTGCGAAGATAATGTACTAATAATCTATATCAGAGAAGATTTCTGGTATCTATATATAGTGTGTCGCTATAGCAACCCATTTTAGACCAGTTCTTTGTTTTTTACCCGAGCTATGTCTTAAGCTTTGGTGTAACAGGTGTAACTCTAGCAATTAATGGGTTGCTATAAAATCTTACCATATGCTGGAACATCCTAAATATCTTCATTGTAGCTATCCTATCCTTCGGAAGGAAGCAAAAAATATTTTGAACAATTAATTTTGTTAATTTAGGACAATCAGCAGGAAACCTTCCAATATTTTAATATTAGTTGGGTCCTCAGAGACTAAAAGTAAGACACATATTTTATAAATATTCATATGAATATGTGAAGATATAGTCCATTCTTGTTTGAAAAAAAATAAGATACAGGTTATTACTTATTTATTCCTATTTTTGTAGCATTAGTTTTTTTATTAATAGATGGTCGTTCTAATTCTAAATTATCAAATTACCGTTATAATTCTTTTGTTAAAAAGAAAAGTCAAGTTAAACAGGTTAGATGTTATAGTACGGATAAACAAAGTAAATCTAAGTATTTAAATCCATGATGGGTAACTGGTTTTGTTGACGCTGAAGGTTCTTTTGCAATGTCAATATTTAAATCAAAAACAGCAGCTATAGGTTGAACTATAGAACCTTGTTTTATTATTACTTTACATGTGAGAGATTTAGAGTTATTAAACTTAATTAAAAATTTCTTTTCTGTAGGTTCAGTATCAGTAGTGGGTAAAGATGCTCGGTTTAGAGTTAGATCAAGACAAGAGCTTAATATTATTATTGCTCACTTTAATAAGTATCCTTTACAAACAACTAAAGGTCTAAATTTTGCATATTTCTGTGAAATAC
Organism: Neoscytalidium dimidiatum; assembly: GCA_037367355.1. NCBI lineage: Eukaryota > Fungi > Ascomycota > Dothideomycetes > Botryosphaeriales > Botryosphaeriaceae > Neoscytalidium > Neoscytalidium dimidiatum. The sequence continues at coordinate 31,825 of JAVSCG010000040.1, read as the reverse complement.
TTAATCTTATTAATAATAAACTTCATACTAACATTCCTGGATTTTTAAAATTAGCTTCTTTAATAAATAAATTGAATAAACCTTTATCTCAATCACTTTTAGATAAATTAGGGCAATTAGGTCCTTTACCTAAAGTAGAGTTTGAAACTTCTTTAGGCTTAAGTGTTTCAAATACAGTACAAATCTTAAATCCTTTTTGAATATCTGGGTTTGCTACTGGTGAAGGTTCTTTTACGTATTTTACAAAAACTCGTTTAAGTTCTGTAGGTAAAATAGTTAAAGATTATTCTCTTGTGTTTGAAATAAGTCAGAGAACACAAGATTTACAAATATTAAATTTAATAGCTTCTTACTTTAAAATAGGTAATGTTTATACTGATACTAAAGGTATGAGCAGATATAGATTACGTACTAAAGATGAAATCATTAGTACAATAATTCCACATTTTAATAATTATCCTTTAGCCGGCCATAAAGCTTTACAGCTTTCAGCTTGATTAAAAATAGTTTGTCTTTTAAATGATCAGGTAAGATCGGATCAAAGAGACGCAGAATTAGAAAAATTAATAAAAGAGTTATCTAATTTAAAATAGAAATATATAAGCAATAGGTTATTATACTAGAATTTGGCATTACAATCCTAGTGTTTTAGAAGCATTTAACTCAGTTGAACATATTATGAGAGATGTGAATAACGGATGATTAATCCGTTACTTACACGCAAATACAGCTTCGGCTTTCTTCTTCTTAGTTTACTTACATATAGGAAGAGGTTTATATTATGGATCATACAGAGCACCTAGAACACTAGTATGAGCTATAGGTACTGTGATATTAATACTAATGATGGCTACAGCTTTCTTAGGATATGTCTTGCCTTATGGTCAAATGAGTTTGTGGGGTGCAACAGTTAAGATAGTAATAGCTGTTTAAAAATATCACTATATGCTGGAAACATCTAATTCATTATAATTGTGTTATTTAACAATACATAGCTTAGAACAATCAGCAGGAAACCAGCTTACAATATACGTAGTTGGGTCCTCAGAGACTACACGTGATATACCTTTTAGCTTATAATATATAATGTAAATTATAGCTAATATAGGTAAAGATATAGTCCGATCCCTTAAATAAATTAAAGGTAACCTTTAATCCTTAATATACTTAAGGATATTATACAAAAATACTGTGTAAAATTTTCCGATTCTCGTTTTTTTTTTCTATAATTGTCTCTACTAGTGCTTAGAAAAAAAAAATACCGTCTGTACATTTTTAAGACGATATGAGACAGGGTTGTATGTATAAAGGTCAGTGTATTACTTCTTTAATTGTTCCCTTTAAATTTTCATCTAAACTTTATAATGAAAATAAGGGTTCCCATGAAGTAAAAAAACCATCAATAAATATTAAGTTTATTGAATGGTTTGTAGGTATATGTGAAGCAGAATCTAATTTTTTGATTAGAGTGCGTAAAAATAAACAAGGAGGTGTTACAGGCTTTGAATTTGTGTTCAGAATTACTTTACATAAAGATGATAGGGCTATTCTAGAGCTTATAAAAACTACTTTAGGTTGTGGTAGACTAAATACTGAGAGGGATTTAGTAGTATATACTATATCTCAATTAAGTGATATTGAATCTAAATTGATACCTCTGTTTGAACAATTTACATTAAATACTACAAAACATCTAGATTATTTGGACTTTAAAAATGCATTTTTTATGTTTAAATTTCGAAAATCTAGTGAGGTTAATTTACAAGATTTGTACTTTAATATTATTAATATTAAAGATAGTATGAATGATAAAAGGGTAAATGTTAATTTACCAAATAATCACCACATACGTATCACAGGTAATTATTTAGTTGGTTTATTAGAAGGTGACGGATCATTTTATTTAAATAAACATGATATGTCTCCTCGTATATCTCTTGTTACTACTAAGGTTAATAGATTAGTCTTAGAAAAAATAAGAGAATTTCTTCTTAGTTTATTGGACAAACCCTCTTATATATTAGGTAGTGCTACTAAATTAATTAATATTAGTGATAAGAAAGTAAGAGGGAATAATAAACCTATTTCTGTTCTAGAGATATCACAGATCGATTATTTATGTAATATACTAATACCTTATTTTGATAGTTTACAGTTTATGACTAAAAAATACAAAGACTATCTTGATTTTAGAACAATTGCCTTTTTAATATTAGAGGGTAAACATCTAACAGAGAAAGGTAAAGAATTGATAATTAAATTAGGGGATACTATGAATAACAATAGATTATCAACTAATTCTAATCCTTTTAGATTAGATGAGTCTGTAAAATCAGAATTGCGTCTTCTGATTAAATCAGAACCTTTAATAAATATAGATTATGAAGGTAGAGCTATGATAATTCATGAAAAGAAATATATAAGATCTACCTATATTATTCAAGCTACTTTTTTAAATTGTTCTATTAATTATTTTACTAATGGAATCTCTTGTGCTAAAGCTCTCCATGTAAGTAATAATATTATAACACAAAGATTGAACGATGGTAAACCGGTTAGAAATAAAGAAGGTTTAACCGTTGCTCAATCAGTTAAAAGAATCAGAGCTTACGCTCCTCCTGGTTCAATAGAGTCTTCACTAAATTATTCTCTTTCCTCAGACGTAACACTGAGATAAAGATGTTTTTTCATATAATTATATCTCACTATTTTGTTATTATAAAACAATCGCCAGTTATTATTGTACAAGGTTTTTATAAATAATTTTTTGTATTACTAACTTAATGAGTGCTATACCTTGAGTTGGACAAGATATAGTTGAGTCAAAGATCACTGGTTTTGCATTGTACTCTGCTCTATCCGTTTGTGCCCCCTTAAAATCAGGAAATAATGTTTTACCTAAACTTGGAATTACTAATTTGAAATCACGTGCTAATAGATCAAAATGATTGTCTGAATCTGAATATCTTTCTATACCCAAATCTTTTATTGCTTTCTTAGTTGGATTTATTGACGGGGATGGATATATTTTAATAAATAATACTAGAAAAGATTTTTTAGGTATTAAATTAGTAATCTCTGTCCATATTGATGATATAGCTATTCTTAACTATATTCAATCAGTTTTAAAAATAGGTAAACTTTCTACTTACCCTAATCTTAAGAGTCCTAGTGCTAGATTGATATTTTCTAAAACAGATTTACAAGAAATTTTATTCCCATTAATGATCTATCACGGTATTTATTTCTTAACTGAGACACGTAGAACTCAGTTTTATAAAGCTCTTCAAATTATAGTAGAGGGTATAAAATCATATTCTCAAATTCCTAAAACTGTTCCAGAATTACAAGCTTTACTTAATAGTGCTTCCCCCCAGAGGGGGGAGGCACCACGCCCCGGAGGGGCTGGTGCTAAGGGTTATTTTAATTTGCCTTTCCTTAAAGATTGATTAGTTGGTTTTGTTGCCGCCGAAGGATCATTCTTTGTCAAATCTAACAAAGATGCTTGTTTCCAGATTAAACAAAGATTACATATGCCATTATTTGAAGCATTTAAATTAGTTTTCAATACTACACGTAAAATTAGTGTAGATAACTCGTTATATGTTCAATTTAGTGTAAGTTATAAAGCGGACATACAAAATGTTATAAATTTTTTCTCTTTCTCAGGTCACCATCCTTTAATAGGACTTAAAGGAATTCAATATTCAGCGTGATTAGAGAATTTACGTAATTCTGAACGTTATGGAGGACTTAATTTTCCTGATTAGTTTAGGTCATAAATGGTAGAGATTCTTATTTTTGCAATCAGTAGGCTCCTTAAGACAGTAATGTCTTAGAGGTAAATAGAGGTGAATTGCAGAGACATATTAATATTCAACCTTCCTCCGTTGATTAATAATATCTGCAGCGAAATTTGATATTGGGTTAATAATATATCAAAGAACGTTCAACGACTAACCAGTGAGTATGCCGACAATAATCTGGACACGAGTGCCTCACAACCTTAACCTATTTTTGGTTATTTATATATATATATATAAAAATATGTAAAAAAGGTTGGTAACATAGTCTAGAGAGAACCGTGAGGTTTTTTTAGATATTTAAATTTATCTATATCACATCGTTATTTGAGGGGGATTCTCTGTAAACAATGCCACTTTAAATAGATTCTTCTCATTACATTTTGTATTACCATTTGTTTTAGCGGCATTAGCTTTAATGCATTTAATTGCATTACATGATAGCGCAGGGTGGTTATTTACTGGCCCTAAATTTATATATATGAAATCTACATCTACCTTACTTAAAGCAAGCTTAAGTTTTATATTACCTAACGTTAAAGCCGTAAAAAGAATAGGTCCACATAATCAAGATGTTATCTCCGTGTTGGTTGGTTCATTGTTAGGTGATGGTTTTGGAGAGCGTGAAGAGAGTGGAGGTGTAAGATTTAGATTTAGACAGAGTGTAGTGCGTAAGGATTATATTTTTTGGTTACACAATTTTTTTAATACAAGAGGTTATTGTTCTAACCTTTTACCTGTAATTTACACACAAAAAACAGGTGATAAAGTATTAGAGTATTATCGTTTTGGTACTTATAGATTTACAAGTTTATTGTGATTATATAAAACTTTTTATAATAACAATAAGAAAAAAGTAATACCCGCAAATATTGCTAATTTGTTGACACCTTTAGCTTTAGCTATTTGAATCATGGATGATGGTACATGGAAAAATCCGGGTGTTAGAATTGCAACTAATAGTTTTACAAAAGAAGAAGTAGAATTATTATCATCAGCTTTATATACCAAGTATAATTTATGTTGTTCATTACAAAAAAATAATGGTAATTATCAATTATATATTAAACAGGAATCTATTACTTTATTAAAAGAATTGGTATTACCTTATATGGTTCCTAGTATGCACTACAAATTAGGATTATAATATATATATATAAATAGTCGAGAGATTAAATATTTAATCTCTAAGTCTCCGACGGGAGACTTAAATTATTATATACTCTTTTTAAGGTATAATGGTTTGGCAATGCTAGTGAAAACGGTTAAAATATTAATACTTTGATTAATACAAGACCGTCGGTTATATTAATCCTAATGTTTAAATAAATGATCGCTACAGACTGGGTCACTGGTGGGTGTCAATTTATTTGATGCTTAATGTACAGTCGGAAATTTTTCTTTTTCGCAGGTAACCCTTTAGGTGTTTCAGGTAACTATGATAGATTACCTTTTGCTCCTTATTTCATATTTAAAGATTTAATCACAATCTTCTTATTTATTATAGTATTATCTGTATTTGTTTTCTTTATGCCTAATGTTTTAGGTGATAGTGAAAATTATGTAATTAGAGAGAACTTTAGTTACTGTTAGAATGAACTTCTGGCAACAAACCATCAAATTGTCGGGAAGTCCCTAAAGCAATTCTCAACCAAACAAACGTGGTAACACAGTTTGTGGCACAGGTAATGACTCGTGGTATGGTAAAATCGAAATTGATTATCGCAATGTGTGATAAATGGGTAATCCGCAGCCAAGCACCTATTTCCCCCTACCTTTTTTAAGACATATAAGGAGGGAAGGTGTGCAGTTCATCGACTAGATGTTGGTTGGCATCATATTTATATGGTGCTTAAGATATAGTCAAGCCCCATTCGAAAGAATGCAGGAAACTTTTATGGTTTCCGTTAAATGGATAGTTTAAACTTATTTAGGGATAAAGCCTTAGGCGTATCTGTTATTTATTTACTTTCTATACTTGTTTAAAGACTGAAAGTGATTTTTCTATATTTCAGAAGCAATCAACTCTAATTAAACCTGATAAGGTTAAATCGACTACTAAAGGTAAATTAGGAAATAAAGAAATGACCCTTTCTGAAGTAAAGGGTTGATTATTAACCTTCAAAAATAATTTTAATTATTTAGGTAAAGGTACGGACAAAGAATTCTGTATACTCGCTAACGGGTTTTGACAAGCGGAAGGTTACATAGGTGGTATTTTTAGATCTGGGTTAAATTTTTATCCTACTTGTACAGCTACCCAGTTGTTATCTGAGGAAAGTGTAAAATTTCTCCTTAGATTGGATAAGTATTTATCCAAGAAAGGTACTTTTAATATATCTTTAAATAGTATGGGTAAATTTGTTATAATATATAGATTATCGGGTTGAGATACATTCTTTTCTATTTTTGTTCCATATTTTTATATGCTTTATGGTGCAAAATTTCAAGCCATACATAAATTAAAAAAAATTTATGAATTAAAGAATTTAATTAAAAAAAATTCAGATAATATGTACAAAGTTTTATTGATAAGTATTGCTTATTCCTTGACTGCTTATTCTTCTCGTTATAAATTAAGTATTGAAGATAAATTAGCTTCCCTTAACCTAGATTCAGGTTTATTAAAAAAATTACCTAATATTTCTTATCCCGAAAATAAAATTTCTCCCTGTTTTTTATTTGTTTTAGGATTCTTTTTAGGTGATGGTACTTTACATTTAAAGTTAGAGTGGAAACAGAAAAATAGCACTATAGTCATTATTCCTTTATTTAATATCATACAATCTAATGTTGAATCTAATAAGCAAATAATGGAAAAAATGACTAACACCTTAAAAAGTAAAGGTATAAAGGCTTCTTTAGCTAAAAGTACTAAAACTTTCACTTTAACTGTTAAAGGTTTAGATAATGTTTTTAATTCTTTATTACCGTTATTAAAAGAATACTCACACTTTTTATATTGAAAAAGCGATAGTTTTAACTTATTAGCTTGAGTAAAACAGTTGATTAGATCGGGAGGCCACCATACTTATTTTGGGCTTAATGCACTTATTGATAAAATATATAGTGGTGTTAATGAGCGCTTTATGGATAAGGAGGTTTGGATAGGTCGTCTAGATGTTTGGTTGAAGGCAGTTTCTGATCGTAGAGATTGAGGGGAATATTATATCTCCCCTATATATACTACAAATAAAGTGATTAGGGGTTGACAGGTGCGTTTCCCTTCTACATTAAAACTGCCTAAATCTAATAAGGCATTCATGTGTTCAACCTGTGGTGGACAAGATAAAGCTTTTGTCTCAGCTGTACAATTTAGAGATAAAATTCTTTCAAATTGAATTAATAGTTTTTAAATTTTTATAATATTTAGTTGTAAATTAAGAATTCTTTTAATCCGTATGTTTACTTGAGTACTACCCTTCTTTTTTTTCTGCGTGTTGCGATAATATTTTTATTTCGCAGGTTTGCAGTTATTCCTTCACTCCTTTTGTAATTCTTTTTTTAAATATAGAACATAAAATAACACCCTTCCCTGAGGTGTATCTGGGCTAATCCTATGCAAACTCCTCCTGCTATTGTACCTGAATGGTACCTTCTTCCATTCTATGCAATATTAAGATCTATTCCTAATAAATTGGCAGGTGTCGTTGCAATGTTTTCTGCTATTCTAATACTATTAGTTATGCCGTTAACAGATTTATCTCGTTCTCGTGGTATACAATTTAGACCACTAAGTAAAATTGCTTTCTTTATCTTTGTTACAGATTTCCTAATGTTAATGGTATTAGGAGCTAAACATGTTGAAAGTCCGTATATAGAGTTAGGTCAATTGTGTACTGTATATTATTTTGCTCATTTCTTAATTATAGTTCCTACTGTAAGTTTATTAGAAAATTCATTAATTGAACTTTCTATTTCTTCTAAAATAAAATAGTATATATATAAACATATAAAAAGAAATATCAATACAATTGTATTGTATTATAGGCTATCTAATTGGTGCGTTTTCGCATTACCCTGTTCTTATTTGAGCTTCCTCAATAGATATTGTTTTCAATTGTTTAACTGAGAACGCCTACTTAGCTACCCTCTGGTGTCCTACAATCGGGAGCCGGGTCATTTAGGCAGACCTGCCTGTAATCCAATATCCTGGATTATAAGTATTTTTGTAGACATTTCATTTGCTAGTACAAGCTTGAGGTATAACTGCTGCAATAAATTAGTATTTTACACTATTAATTTATTGGAAGGTATTTTTTTTTTTAAGAATGTTTCTCAAATAAATATATCCAAATTTGTTATGTTTGAATTAAATTTTACCTTGAGTAAGGTAACACTTTGTGGATATATATATAAACATATAAAAAGAAAGATCAGTAGATAACAGTGGAGGATTATATTAAGGTGTTGGTTGTAATATCTATGTATATTATAGGTTCGATTCCTATTATCTCCAACGCGGGTTTAACTAGTTATATTAATTTTATATCTAAATATAAGTTAATTTGATAAGATTTTGGTATATCCAAAGAAGAAATGGTTTGCCTTAAAAGAGATGCCACCTTCCAGCTCACTGCGCCAAAACGGAGGTTTATAGGGTCAAGTTGAGTGATCACTCTATAGTCATGACACTATTAAAGAGTATCTTTACTTAGTAAGAGGTACTAGACGATAAGGTGCGTATAGGAGTAGGATGAGTCTCCAGTTAACTACCTGTATACTTGGTTCCAGTAGCTGTGGCTTGTAGGTGTGTAAGAAAGCAGGGTCCCATCTGAAAGGCACAAGTAATCTAAAGTATTATAAAGGGTAGATCGTAGTAATTACTAATAAATTATTGTATGTTAATGCTAGGTTAAGTCTTGGAGTCGTGAGAAGTGTGGTGAAGGGTGTACAGTGCCAGCCACTTCGCCTGATCATGAAGGTCCTAGAAGTTAAACTAGGTTACTACAAGAAAAATAATGAGGTCCATGGGCTGAGATTAAGTGTAAGTGTAAAATTAAAATGAAAAACTTATTAGTTTCAGAAAAAATAAATTAAATGTTGGGCCTATTTCTTAAGGGAAATACCTGAAGGTATTTCTTAAGGGAAATACCTTCAGGTATTAGGACAAAATTTTTTTAATGGAGCTTTAGATTTTTTTTGTAAGACTTTATTTTGAATTAGATAAAAGAGGTAAAGTTTTTGCAACTTCAACTCTTTCAGGTAAAATATATATTAAATATGTTTGTGAGAGTTGAAATGATTTAGAGTTTATAACAACTAAATATTTTTCTTTACTTTACGGAGAAAAATATATAGTCTTTAAATTAGCTGACATATTTGTACTTAAACAGGATGATAACTCTAAGATAAATCTTATTAAATTGGTATATTCTTTATCTGCTTCAGGCAGAGAGTGTAAGATTAAATTAGAAGATTTATTGCTTAAATTTGGCTGAAATATTGTTAATATTTCTCTCTCTATCTGAAAAAGTAAAAGTTTATTTGGATAATCCTAATATACCTACTTTTTTATTTTTACTTGGTTTTATTTTAGGAGATGGTTCTATTTTTATAAGAATACGTCATGTGTTTTATGATGGTATTAATATTATTCCTACTTTGCTTTTCCCTCAAAAGACCCATAAAAGCAAAGATCATATGTTTAAAATGTTTGCTGCCTTTTTCAAAAATATGGGTATTAATACTATCTACACTCATAAAAAGAGTGGTATGTTTATGCTTTCAATAGAGGAAGTTAAAGCAATATCAAATTTAATTCCTTTATTTAAAGCTAGTTTACCTTTAGATTATTGACGAACAGATACTATGAAAACTTTAATTGATTTTTTAAGCTACATTTTGCAGGAGTACATACTTATAGAAAAGGTATGGTCGCTCTTCTAACCCTTGTATTGAATTATGACCATAGTCGTGATAAATCTTTAGAAGAGTGAATTAAGATTGCCAATTCTTACTTTGACAAGATAGAAGCGGATTGTTTATCTGGTCGTCCAACTTGTGAAAGGTAGAAATGACCAATCTGGTCAACAAATTACCTGACGGGTGATTTTATCTAATAAGATTGTTCCTAAACAATCTATTAAACAGTTTACATTTTCATTTTTTGATTTACCAGAGAAAGCTCTGGCTGCTGCAGTATCTTATTGTCATCTTATTTTAGATAATCATCTAAAAAGTTTAATAGATTAAATTCCTATTGTCCCTTTTCTCTTTTCTCATTTCTCGTTTATAGCAGAAAGTGTAATAGCAATGTTCTCAGCTATTTTAATATTGTTAGTTATGCCATTTACAGATCTAGGTCGTTCTCGTGGTATACAGTTTAGACTTTTAAGTAAAATAGCCTTTTTCATTTTTGTAGCTGACTTTTTAATGTTAATGGTAATAGGTGCTAAACATGTTGAATCTTCATTTATAGAATTAGGTCAAGCATGTACTTACTATTTTGCTCATTTCTTAATTATAGTTTCTGCTGTAAGTTTATTAGAAAATAGTTTAGTTGAATTATCTTTAAAAAAATAAGCAAGTATATATTAATAATTTATTAATACTTATCTTTGGTTTTTATCTATAATTATACATTTTTTCCTTTTTGTTGCATAGCTGCCTAACGAGAAATATATACATTAAAAAATAACTATTATTTTTTTAATAATAAAATTATTATAAATATATCTATGTTTATTTATACTTCTATTATTTTATTTCACTTATAAAACCCTTAGTTAAATGATAATTTAACTAAATAAAAAAGTAACAAATTAAGTTTTTAAGTAATTAACCCCTCTTTTTTTAAACAATACAATAATATATTATTTTATAATGTCTTCCAAAAAAAAAAAATTTTTTTTTAATAAACTATATTTGTTTAACAGTACAAAAATTTTCTTTTAAAGGAAGGAAGGATAAACTCTTATTAGCTTAATGGTAAAGCAGGATACTTCTAATATCTAGATCCAAGTTCGAGTCTTGGATAAGAATATTATATGTTTTTAATTTTATATAAAGATTATATATTTTTATTAAATTATTTTATAAAGATGAATAGAGTAGCAATAATTTTTATATTTTATAGTTGTGAGCGAATACAATGTATTCAAAATAATACATCTATTTATATCACTACGCACAAAAACCTTTATACTACTCTTTTTTCCCATATTTTTTTATAATAAAAAATATGGGACCGAAAAGGTCCCAACCGGGACAGGCCCTTTATAATGAGGGACTAGAAAAAAATAAATAAAGTATAAATCAATATGTGTATAGTTTTATTCTTATCTTGCCCTCTTTTAATCAAAATATTAGAGTTTGAGATAATGTCTCTGCTAATGAACTCAGTGATGAGCCAAGTAAGAGAATATCATCGATTTCTCTATGAACAGAAAGATGATTTCTGTCAAGTAATGCTAAAGATATAGGTACATTGTATTTAATCTTTGCTTTATTTTCAGGATTAATAGGGACAGCTTTTTCTGTATTAATTAGATTAGAATTATCAGGTCCAGGGGTACAATATATAGCAGATAACCAATTATATAATGCTATAATAACTGCTCATGCTATCCTGATGATTTTCTTTATGGTTATGCCTGCATTAATTGGAGGTTTTGGTAAAATCAATATGAATACAATAAAAAGATATTTTAGCATAGAGTCAAATGCTAAGATAGAATTAAAATCCAAAATAGGACCCTACCTAGCGGGGTTAATAGAAGCTGATGGATCTATTGCTGTACATAATAAATATTCTAACACTAAAAAATATCATCCAAAAATAATTGTAGTATTTAGTTCAGTGGATGAACCTTTAGCTAAAAAACTAGTTAGTATTACTAATGCTGGAGCTGTTTATGTTAAAAAAAATGCAGGTTGTGTTCTTTGACAAATTCAAAAAACAGAAGATGTTATAAAAATTATTAACATAATTAATGGTTATATGCGTACACCTAAAATAGAAGCATTGCACCGAGCTATAAAATGATTTAATGAATTTTACAATTATAATATAGATTGCTTAGGCTTAGATCTATCGCCTATAGATAGCAATGCTTGGTTAGCCGGTTTTACGTCCTCTAACTCCTCTTTTATTATATCTACTTCTCATACTAGAGTTTTAAAATATAAGTTATTGATTAATTTTGTTACTACTAATACTGAAAAAGAGGAATGATACTGTTCAGTTTATTTTTTACTATTTAGTAAAATAAGCCAATATTTAAATACAGGTTTTATTTCAAAAACTAAACATTCAAATATTATAAAATATACTTTTATAATATATGTTTATCTTCCTCAAAGTCAGGAAAGACTTATTAAGTATTTTAATGAATTCCCTTTATTAGGAAAAATTTCTCAAGATTATGAACATTGATGTGAAATTTTATCTAATAAATATAATACTAAAGTAATTGGAAAGTTTAAAGGAATTGAAAACTTAAAGATTCAATTACAAAATAGACAATCTATGTTAGGTAATAAATTAAATAAATCTTTACCTAATTTAAATCCAAAAAGAAATTTCTCTACGTCCTATGTTTTACAAAGAAAAATAAAGTCAAGTATATCTACGTCTACTTGTACAGATTTAGTTATTTGAGGAAATAACCTTCCATCTGGAGTAGGCTGAGGTAGACACACTAAGCAAGAAAGAAATATGATTAGTATACCACCATATCAATATTCTATCATAGTGGGATTATTATTGTCTGATGGTTGATTAATTATACCTAGTACTACTCACATTAGTCCGCGTTTAGGTTTATCTCAATCATTAAGTCACTTTAAATACGTTTGATTTGTATTTAATGCTTTATCTCATTACTGTGATAATTTTCCTGTTCTTCGTGAGCGTAAAAGAGGAAAAAAAACACATTGATGTGTTGATGTAGTTACTAGATCATTACCTTGTTTTGCTGAGTTACATTCTTTATTTTATGTTAATAAAGTAAAAGTAATACCTCACAATATTTATGACTTATTTACTCCTGTTGCTTTTGCTCATTTAATTATGGGAGACGGTGGGTTTAAAAGTAATGGTATTTTTCTTTGTACTGATTCTTATTCTATCCAGGATGTAGTACGGTTATTGAATGTATTAATTATACGTTATGATTTAAAATGTACTCTTCATAGATCTAATGAAAATTACAGAATATATATTTCTAGAAATTCTGTAGGTAAAGTAGTAGAAATAGTTAAACCACATCTTATAACTAGTATGTATTATAAAGTAGGTATAGTATAATAGTTTATTATTTAACTTATTTTGCCTAAATATAAAGATTTTTTTTTTATTTTATTCGGCTCTAAAATAAGCATTAAAAAAATAAAAATTAATAGATGCTGATAGATGAAAACAGTTTTTAATAAATAAATTAAGCGTAGTCATTTTCTTATGTATAAATAAGGCGAGGGCAAAACTTTAAATCAGCTAGCTGGTGATTTATTATTAATATTTTGTTTTTAATGGTAATTTTTCTATTACATTAACTAATTTTCTGTTGTTTGACAAAGTCAAACTAAGAAAATTTTCCTTCCCTTTTTTTAATAAAAAAAAGGGAAGGGAAAATAGAAAAAAAAAAGGAAATATTACTAGCAAAAGAGTACAAGCTTTTTTCCGTCTTGAGTTAAGACAAACTTATCATCGAGATGTATCAGTAGAACAAGGGGGAACTAGCTATTTTGTTATATTAAGTAAAATAGCAACATATTTAGGTGTAAATTTGTATTCTAGAACTAGAGTACAAAACGATAAAGTGTTTTATGCCTTTATGGTTATATCTCACAGCGCAGCTAGCCATGCTAAGGTTATAAGTTATTTTGATCGCTTTCCTCTGTATTCTTCTAAATATTTGGCTTACAAGGATTGATCTTATGTGGTTGAACAAGCTAAATTGCGAGCTGGTAAAGTTTTAACTGAAAAAGAAATTTCAGAGGTTGAAACAATTAAAGCACAATTTAATAGTAAACGTAACTCGTTTGATTTTTCACACTTGGATAGTTTAGCTTAAAACCAGTTTGTTTATTAGTTTATTGATTATTTTATTGTATTCATTTAAAAGAAATTGCCGTGAGTAGTAGCAATATTACTCTTATTACATAACTATGTGCGGGAAACTCCTAAAGTCTTTTTATAAGTGTTGTGAAAACTTCTATAGATATAAGTCTAATTGTTTTGAAGCGTACACAATCTTAAATAATAAAAAGAATATTTTTATGTAATATAAAAAATATATATAAAAAAATGGACAATCCGCAGGAAACGAAGAAAAAAATTTATCCTTCCATTCAAGGGAGGCACTGGTTTTTTATAGGATCCTCAGAGACTATACGTTATGCTCCTTTATTAAGGATGAAGATATAGTCCAAATATAACCTAACGGTTATAACAAATTGAATTTCTTATTACCTCTATTGGTTGGGGGTCCTGACATTGTATTTTCTGTAGATGAGATTATAATTCTTTTCGCTTCCTTCCCTTTAGTGTATCACAATGCAGATACACAAAAGAAAGAAATATATTTAAATAATAAAGGAAAAAGTGGGGTATATATGTGAGTTAATTCAGTTAATGGTAAGCGATATGTAGGTAGTTCATCAGACCTTCAAAAAAGATTTTCTGCTTATTATAGTGTAGCGTATTTAACTAAATACAATACAACTAAGATACATAGAGCTTTGCTTAAATATGGTTATTCTGTTTTCAGTTTACATATCTTAGAATATTGTAGTCCAAATGTTTTAATTCTGAGAGAACAATACTATATAGATCTTTATAAACCAGAATACAATATATTAAAAATTGCTGGGTCATCGAAGGGTTTAGTTGTATCTGAAGAATGAAAACAAAAGAATGCAAAAAATCAACCTAGAGCTATTAAATTAACTGTAACTGATTTAATAACAAATAGTACTACAATATATGATTCAATGGGGCAAGCTGCAAAAGCTATAGGTATCCATGAATCAAATATACATAAATATTTTTCCCGTAATCAAATTAAACCTTATAAGAATAGATATATCTTCGTAAAGGGTGAGGTTGAAGAATAGTAAAAGAATTATGTTATAACCCCTACAATGTTTGATTAGTCTTCAGACATTATTCTCTGTTTAGGTGTCGTGAGTAAATCTCACCTAGTCGTAAAAAACATGGTAACGGTATAGCGAAACATGAGTAAATTTAACGACCGGACATGGTGAAAACGGTTAACGACCCCCCTGGTTGAAGACCGTCGGTGGCTATAAACATCGCTACAGACTGGTTCACCTACGTAGAGCTGAAATGTTCGCGAATGTACAGTCGGAACTTAGAATCAGATTAACAAAACTGATTGATGTGAAGGGTCCTCTACTCTGATTTTCTTTTCAGATCTTTCCTTTCCTGAAAGAAAAAAAGGGAAATTAGAGTGGAGAAGTGTGCAGAGCACTAGAAAACATCTGTGGGGCAAACCCACTTAAGATAACTAAGTTTGGGCAAAAGTAAAACAAGTCTTACTTCGCTTTAGTAAATGACCATTAAGTATTAATTGTTTAAATAAAAATTTCTCTACTAAGAATTCTAAAAATGAGATACATCTTGGTTCTTATTTAGCTGGTCTTTTTGAAGGAGACGGACATATCTCTATTAGTAAACCAGGTTCAAAGGTTAAAAATATATCTCTATCTATTACTTTTCATTTAAAAGATTTACCGTTAGCTGAACGGTTAAAAAATGTTCTCGGGTTTGGGTGAATTCGAATTAAAAAGAACGAAAACGCATGTGTTTTAACGTTCCACACTATAGATGGATTAATCTATATTGTATCTTTAATGAATTCTTACTTGAGAACTCCTAAATTAAAAAAATTTAATGATTTAATTGATATATTAAACAAAAATAGGGGTTTAGCTATTAAGAAATACTCTGTTCAAACACAAGATTTTAGTAAAGATGCTTGATTAGCAGGGTTTATTGACGCAGATGGTTCTTTTGGTATTATTAATACTAAGAAAGAAACTGATGAATCAGGTAAAACTACTAAAAAAAGAAAAGTGGCTTGTAGATTCAGAATAGAACAAGGAATGATTGATCCTAACACTAATGAAAGTTACGAACCTTTATTTAATAATCTTGCACTGTTTTTAGGTGTTAATTTGGTAGTAGTAACTAGAAATACTGGTAGACAGTATTTTAATATAACTGCTAAAAGCAGAGAAAGTATTAGTGTTGTTAAAAATTATTTAAACACATATCCATTATTTAGCTCTAAATATCTAGATTTTTTAGATTGGGAGAAAGTTGTAGATCTTATACTTCGTCAGACTCATTATGAGGATGAAAATTCTGATCTAATTGAAGAGCTAAAAAGTGGTATGAATAATAGTAGAACTAATATAAATTGAGCTCATTTACATAAACTCGGTATTTGACAAAATAAAAGGACCTTGTTAATAAAACTAAAGTTTTGTTAACTAAATATGGGAATGCCGTTAGAAAGTGTAAATTTTCTAATTATGACTTCGCTATATGCATAGAATGCCTCTAATCCGTTGCGACCTCAGGGGTTAATAGATATGTATACTACTATTAAGGATTATATAAGTTTAAAAAAATTTAAAGTTTATATTTTTACTTAATTAGTAGTAAAAATTACATATACACGGGGAGAATGTGCAGAAAACCAAAAATAATTTATCTTGTATAAATTACTTTCCCTAATTTTTTTTTGAAAAAAAAAATGAGGGAAGGTCCCCTTCAGGGGCCTGACCAAAGGGACAGTCCCCTTCAGGGGACTAGTAGGATTCTCAGAGACTACACGCGAAGACCCTTTATTAAAGGGTGAAGACATAGTCCATTATATATGTATATATATATATGTACATATACATATACATATTGAAGAATAAATCCTTATAAAATAGTTGGTAATTTGTTTAGGTGTATATGTATATGTATGAGTAACATAAATATTATTTTAGTTATCTTTAATTTTATTTATTTACTTATTCATGCTATTTTTGTTATATTATTAGGATCCTTTAATTGAGATTTTATTATTAATTTATGTACATGTAGTTATGATATCTGAAATGATGGATTCAGTATAGAGATTTTAATGATGAATTCAGGGGATGGTTCTGGAGGTGGGAATTTTCCAGGAGGTGGTTATCCAGGGGGGGGAGGTTCAAATCCAGGGGGAGGTCCTCCTGGATCTCAATGGCGTCCATATCATTATACTGCAAATGTAAGGGAAGACGGGCTATTTAATCTAATGCATAATGCATCACCTGTTTCAGTTCTTGAAACCTACAACCCTGCAGGCGATATACCTCCGCAAAATGATAGACAATTAGGTATTCTTATAGATTATAGATTTGAACATAATATCAGATCCTTGGGGTATAATAAATGAACTGTATCAAACATGTTTCCAAGTAATAATATACTAGACAGAACTGCTAGAGCTAGACTATTTAATCATATTATTGATCATAAATCTGATTTACCTACTGCATATCAACAGTTGGATATCGGAAGTGATGTTCCTAGATGAGATTTAGTAAAAATTACTTCATATTTAATTAATTCCTTAAATAACAGCAATAATTAATATATATATATATACATCTAATGATTCCCTAGACTTAATAATATCTCATTTTGATTATTACCACCTAGTTTAATATTATTCTTATTTGCTAGTGGTATAGAGCAGGGTGCGGGTGAATCTACTATAAGTATTTTTAGTAGCATACCTCTTGCAATTAATAAAAGATTAACAAAATTAGAGCGTCAACAATTTAAACTATCCCCTGAACAAAAGGAAGGGCAAGCATTAATAGGGCATATTTTAGGTGATGGTTGTATGGTAAAATATACCCCTAAAAATATTAAGGGTACTTCTAATGCTAGATTTATTTTTGCTCAATCTCATGTTAGAGAAGAATATTTTACTTTTGTCTATAACATGTTTAAATCCTATTGTAAAGGGGAGAGTTATCAATATAAAGGTGACTCTAAATTAACAGGACCTTATCATGGTTTTCGTTTTAATACTCTTACTTTACCTTGCTTTAATTTTTTCTATGATTTATTTTATGTTAATGGGGTAAAAACTATCCCTCTTAATATAATAGAATACCTTACTCCTGTCTGTTTAGCAGCTTGAATAAGTGATGATGGTACTTTCCATTCTAAAGGTTACTTAGTTCTTTGTACTGACGGTTTCACCCTAGCTGAAGTAGAGTTATTATGTTCTGCTTTAAGTAAAAAGTGAAGTCTTAAATGCAGATGTGAACGTAAAGGTAAAAACTATAGAATAGTTATTGCCAAGAGTACTATGGACATAGTAAGGAGCATGTGTAAAGATCATATGCATTCTTCTATGTTGTATAAATTAGGTATGAGTATCACAAATAATGATATTAAGGAATAATATTAACATATAATATTATTAATATTACTGAGTTATTAGCTTAATTAATCTAATTAATTAGAGAATCTTGTATAAGATATTCTTTAATTATTAGTTTTTAGCTAATAGGGTGGGTTAGGGGTCATTTACGTTCTGTTTTTTTGTATATAACTTTTACGGATAATGTAGCATCAAGTCTGGCACCTGCCTATACTTATACTTATCCTGTGCCCGAGTAGTAAGTAATTACTATAATGATTATCACTATATGCTGGAAGATCCTAAAATAATAATTAAATAGTATGATATACTATGTTTATTTAAAAGGAAAATCAGCAGGAAATCAACAGATTTATAATTATCTTGTTGAGTTCTCAGAGACTACACGTGATACACCTTATGGGTGAAAAATATAGTCCAATTTTATATGAAAATATAAATATAAATAGACTACCCCGGCACGGCCGGGGGTGGTCCAAGGGGGGGGACCCCCTAGACTACCCCAATCCTAATTTTTTTATAATAAAAAAAACAGCATGAATACTAAAAGAACTCAATTTAATTGAGATTCATTAAACTGTTTTTACTGTTTAATGTAATTAGGATTAATTTTAATAAGATGGGGAAAGTCTATTTCTTTACCGACAGGTTGAACTCTTAATGTGGTTAGGGAGTTGCTCTGAGGTGACTCAGAGGCAATAAAACTCTTTTCGATGCGTGAAAATCCTCAAGTGTTAAGTTATTTAAATGAAACACACGTAATAGGCTACTCATGTTTGTCTAATTTTTTAATAACATATGTAAAAATGCCTATAGCAAGAGGACAATACGCCTGAGTAGATAAAAAATTTTATTCTACTCATCAGAGACTAAACAAAGAGTATCTTAATAAGAATGATAGAACTTGATTTGAACAATCCTCTCTCCAAAATAATTTAATATTTAGAGATAAAAAAGGAGAAGCAATGTTGCATCCGCAATATATAACAGGTTTATCTGACGGTGAATCTACTTTTTCTTTAAAATTTGTTCAAAGAAGTTCTAATAGAACTGGTTGATATCTTCAACCTATTTTTAGAATAGAATTACAATGTAAGGATGCTTTAATATTAGAGAAAGTACATTCCTTCTTTGGTGTAGGTAATTTTAGATTACAAAAAAACAAAGGTAGAAATTCTGTTGCTATTTATTGTGTTGAATCTATAAAAGATTTAATTAATGTTATTATTCCTCATTTTGATAAATATCCTCTCTTGACTCAAAAACGAGCAGATTTTGAATTATTTAAAAAAATAGTTATTATGATGAATAATAAAGAACATCTTACTATGGAAGGATTAAAACAAATTGTATCTATTAGAGCCTCACTAAATAAAGGATTGACTCCCTTATTAATTAAACATTTTCCTGAAACAGTTTCATGTGAAAGACCAAAAGTTGAAATTCCAAAAACTTTTGATCCTTTTTGATTCCTAGGTTTCGTTGAAGGAGAGGGTTGTTTTTATGTAAAGATAGCTAATCTTGCAACAAATAAATGTATTATTTCATTAAGATTTGTATTATCTCAACATTCTAGAGATCGTCTATTATTGAATAGCTTGATCCAATATTTAGGTTGTGGTAGATTGGAGGAAACTCCAATAATAGCTAGATTAGTTATCAATAAGTTTGATGAAATTCATCAAAAAGTATTACCATTTTTTGCTAAATATCCGTTAATGGGTATAAAAAAACAAGATTTTTCTGACTGATGTAAAGTAGCAGAATTAATGAAAAATAAAGTTCATTTAACTAAAGAGGGAATTGATAAAATTAACTCTATTAAAGTAAGAATGAATTCAGGTAGAGATAATTCTGGTGTTTCCAATACAGATATTTTATCTCCTCATTCTGATGATTCGTCTTTTAATATCTCTGATAAATTGACTAGTTCGTCGGAGATTGTAGAGACAAAGTCAGAAATTAGCACTAATTCTGGTAGGAGGTAAAAAATCTACTTTACAGTTTCAACAGCAAAGTATAGACCCTAAAGCTAAATGAGAGCTAAGGTTAGTAGGGCTTACGGATAGTGATGTCTTCGATTCTTTTAGTGTTGATAAAATAAAGGGCAGATTCGTACTTAAATATAGTTTGTCCCAATCTTTTTATAACCTTAGATTACTTTATTATATAAAAAATATGTTAGGATATGGTAAAGTTTTAAAATCTGAAGTTCGTCAAGTAGCTCGTTTTACTATTAGTGACAGAAAGGTTTTAAAAGAAATAATATTCCCTATCTTTGATAAATATCCTTTGTTAACTAGTAAGTATTTTTTTTATCAAAGATTAAAGAAAGCTTGATGTATTTTAGAAAATGAAGGTCTTACTATAGAACAAAAAAACGAAGCTATAGAAAAATTACTAAATACATCTTTACCTGATGATTATGTTTCTCCTGCTATATCCCATTTAAGTGATAAAAGTACTTCTGAAATAATAAAATCTGTTGTTTCAATGTATTGATTGTCGGGTTTCATTGAAGGTAAGGGTCGTTTAGATGTTTTATATGAGCAGGGTGTATTTAATATAGAATTTTCTATTCGTATTAAATGTGATAAAGTTTTATTATATTTAATAAAACGTATATTACATATACCTAATAAAGTAATTATTGAACAAAATGAGTGATTATTGAAAACAAAACAATCAAGAGCCATTTCAAACATAATTAATGTTTTTTCAACTATAGATTGTAAATTTAAGGGTATTAAATCTCTTTATTTTAAATTATGAATAAAAGCCTTTTATTATAAAAACACAAATATTAAGAAAGTTGCAAAAATATATAGGATAGTACTAAAATTACATAAAAAACATGCCATATCATAGTTATAATAAGGGTTAATACTTTTTCTATTAATATATATACTATTAATTTATAATAAAATCATTAATTTACAATAAAATCATTATATGTAAACTGTTTAAAGGCATAACACTGAGTTTATTTTTTGATATAACAGTATGCTAATTATACTTTGTTTTTAAAGAGCTCAAAGTATCTTTGGTTTTGCATCCTAACTTATATAATATCTAGAGAGGTAATCTCTAGGTTTAATATTATGTAAATAGGAGGGGTTGGTGGAGGGTCCTTTATATTAGTAGGAATAACGGATGGGGAAGGTACTTTTGGTTTTTATTATCAAAATGGTAAATGAATTTTGGTCTATAAAATAGCTTTATCTAGATATAACTTAAGAGCACTATATTATATTAAAAAACAATTAGGTGTAGGTTCTGTTACTAAAGATAATGATAAAGCACAAATATTAATTAGAGATAGACTAAAACTTGAAAAAATTATATTCCCTATTTTTGATAAATATCCTCTTTTAACTAGTAAACAATTTAATTATTTAAGATTAAAAGAAGCATTTTTTATTTTAAATAATTCTAATCTTACTAAAGATGAAAAGGATAAAAAACTATTTGCTTTAAAAAACAAAGCAATTCCTACAAATTATATTTCTTCTGCTTGAAATATAGTAAATTTACCTTTAAAAAGTATTGTTGATGCTGTTTCTGTAATATCTAAACCTTGATTGGTAGGATTTGTGGAAGGTGAAGGTAGTTTTTATTTAGTTTCAAAAGACTCTTCTAGAATAGTTCATGGTTTTGGTATATCTCAAAAATTAGATAGTGTAGTCTTAGAGGGAATTAGATATATACTACATATACCTACTGTGGTTAAATACAAATCTAATCATAATTATTATATGTTAGATACAACTAATTCCCGAGCAATTGAAAATATTATAAAATATTTTTATAATACCATGAAAGGTATGAAAGCTGTTGAGTATAAAATTTGAGCTAGATCTTATGTTAAGAATAAAGGAAATTTAACCGAATTATCTAAAATAAGAGAAATGCTTAGAAATATGAAAAAAAAACTATATGATATTTCATATTTTGAGAATTTTTTCTCTGCAGTGCAACATAATCATAGAAAAAGTTCATAAAGATATAATTTAATTATATTCTAATTAAATTTTTTATTTTTGGTATTTTTTTTCATAATTTTCACATATTTTTGGTATATTGTTATTTACTAATCTAATTCATTGTAAAAATCAGTTTAATTATAATGTTTTCTTTTTTGTTTTTTGTAATGTAAGATATGATGTTGCTAACTATTTTTATTTCCAAGATGTTATACCAAAAAAAAGACATAAGATAGAAATAAATGAGTTTACAATTTTTAATAAATCTTAAACTAAAAAAAAAAAAGGAAAGTTAAGATAAAGGTATAGTCCGTTTCTTTCTTGTTTTAATAATAATTTTTTTTATTAATTATTAAGAGATGAACTATTAAATAATTAATAAATAAATACCAAGCATAAAAAAAAAAGTTTAATTGTTAATATATTTAGAAAATTGGTTAAAAAAGTAAACGCATTTCTTGATTATAATGGTGTAGATAATGCACCATTAATGGATATAAATCAATTAGGCAAACCAGACGGTGAGCGGCTGGATTAATGGTGGGCCCCGTGGAAAGATAGTAGATATACCTTTATACATATGCTTCAGCGGTTCGATAGATTGGAGTAGTTATTGAACATACTGACGCCAAAAGCGGTACCTGTTGAATATTGTTTACGTATCTACGAAATTTTATTTATTGTTGTATTGGCTTAAACACTGCCTTGATTGGGAAGGATTTGCAAGGGAATCCGTTACATCCCAAAGTCCATCAGGTAATACCTAAGATGTGGACCGGAAATACTTGTCTCGTGATTAAGATGGTAAAGAGCTCCCTTATCATTTAAACGAGAGGTGTTTATTCAATATAATTGAATAATTATATATATAACATAAATAGGAGGACGATTTATTAGTAACTTTAGGATCTGAGTACTTGAGTATGAACGACTATGAAGAGGCCGCAACCGGAAGATAAAGACAATGGCCCGAGAGGAGGAAGTTGAGTTGGGTAAAGGAAGAATTCGCTATACAACTGAAAGGTAAGTTATCCATTTAGAATCCAACAATATATTAAGAATATTATTGTATTATATTATATTATATAGTACTTCCCGCGCGCTACATTTCATGAAATGAAATGAAGGGAGGTACCTCGGGCCCTTAAAAATGGGGGCCCGAGTACTTTATTATTAATATACTGGGCAGTAAAGCCCGCCCGTGAGGGCGACAATAGGAGAGCGTACCTTCTAAATATAATTGACCATTTAAGAAACGCAACCTGTATATATTTAGAAAAACATGAAAAACTTAAATAATAATTTTATTGTACATAATAATAACAACGGTAATAATACACCTGTTGTTCCTGCTATTTCATATTTAGACCCCGATAATCAAAAATTGGCTATTTATAAAGACAATAGAAAAAAATCTGGTATTTATAGATGAACTAATAAGATAACAGGAAAAAGCTATGTAGGTTCTGCTCTAGATTTATCACGTAGGTTTACTAATTATTATTCTATGGCCTTCTTAGTTAGAGAAACAAAGAATAGTAATAGTATTATTTATAAAGCATTATTAAAATATGGATATTCTGACTTCTGTTTAGATATACTAGAGTATTGCGAACCAGATGTATTAATATCCAGAGAACAATATTATCTTGATCTCTTAAAGCCAGAGTATAATATTTTAAATTTTGCAGGGTCATCTGCAGGGTTAAAACATACTGAAGCTTCTATTGAACTTATTCGAGCTGCAGCACTAAAACGTATACCTCGTACTCATTCCGAAGAAACTAAATTAAAAATTAAAGCATCACTACTAGGTAAAACTCTTTCCGAAGAAACTAAATTAAAGATGAGAGGTCGTACACATACTGATGAAGCTAAAGTAAGAATAGGAGCTGGAAACTATAAAGTGCAACCTATGATTGTTACTAACATTCAAACAGGTGTTACAACAGAGTTTCCTACTATGAAAAAAGCCGCAGAGTTCCTGGGTATTACATATAATCAGATCCAAGGTTACCTTAAAAGTAAAAAAACCATTAATGGTGTATTTACTGTAGCTAGAAAGAGTTAGTATCTTATATTAGAAAGGTAATTAACATATTTAACATATTTTTTAGTTGGCTTTTGTTTTTTATTATTAGTTTATTGTATCAGATCTATTGTTAATAATTTACGGTTTGCTATCTTTTGGTACTTCTTTTATCATACATTGGCTTTTATTATTTTGCTTGGTATTTATTTGTTTTATTGGTGTTAAGTTTTACAAATTTAATTGTGAAAATCAGTTTTATCATTCTTATAATTGCTTTCTTATTCTTTTTACTTAAAAATAATATATATATATATATATATAAGATAAGAAAACAAAGAGATAAAGGTATAGTCCGAACAATAAAGAAATTTATTGAGTGTAATGATAGTTTTATAAATATACGATTACCAACATAATTGTTACCCACCTTTAGCAGGTATACAAAGTCATAGTGGTCCAAGTGTAGATTTAGCTATATTTGGTTTACATCTATCAGGTATTAGTTCTCTTCTTGGAGCTATGAACTTCATCACAACAATATTAAATATGAGAAGTCCTGGTATAAGACTACATGAAGACGGTTGTTTTACGTCAATTTGTGTATAAGAGCCAAACTCCGGGGACACCCTAAAGCTCTAGTAACCAAAGATAAGAAGGAAACTTCTTATCCGGCCCCATTAATGACTGGGGGTATGGTAATATCACTAGAGATGAAGGAAACTGAAATGGGTTATCGCGGATCTAAGTCAAATAATTAATTATTTGTAAAAGCAACGAGTAGATGGTTCTTCGGTAATATTTATACCGTAAGGTGTACTCTAGTCGCCGGGAAAGCCGGTTCTGGGGTGAAACTACATACTAGTAATTTAGATTTAAACTCATGTGATAAGTATACTACTTAGTCTAAAATTTCAATACTTAATTTACTCGTATGTAGAGATTCAATCTCCTAATTTATATATACTTCTGTTAATATTTTTAAGGTTATGAATCTGATTATCAACAATTAATCTTTTCAATTATTTTGTTATTTTTAATCGTAATTTTTATCTTTAAAAATTTTATCAGGTTAAAGTGATATAAATGAGTAAAACGAAATATACTACTCGTGCTAATAAATTAAACCCTCATTTTGTTACGGGTTTTTGCGATGCAGAGTCGTGCTTTACTTTAGTTATTAGCAAAAACCCTAGACATACTTTAGGTTGAAGTGTAAAATTAGTTTTTAATATCCATTTGCATTCTAAAGATATAGATATTTTATATCTAATCCAACAGTTTTTTGGTGTAGGAAATGTAACCCTTCACGGGGATGCAGCTCTCTATCAAGCTGTAAAATTAAGCGATTTAGCTTGTATAATGGAACATTTTAATAACTATCCACTGTATACTCAAAAGTATGCAGATTTTCTATTATTTAAAAAAGCTTTTGACATTGTAAAAACTAAAGAGCATCTAACTGAGGCTGGTCTCACAAAACTTATCAGTATAAGAGCAACTCTTAATAAAGGTTTATCTGAAAGATTGAGTGTTGCTTTTACTAATATTATTCCTGTACCAAGACCTCAAGTTCCAAAAACTACATTAGATTCTAACACACCAGGAATAAAACACTGATTTGCAGGGTTTGTATCAGGTGAAGGGTGTTTTATAATTAAAGTAAGCAAATCTAAAATACATAAATTAGGTAAAAGTGTATCTCTTAATTTCTTAGTCTTTCAACATAAAAGGGATTCAAAATTATTAGAAAGCTTTATACAAATTTTAGGTTGTGGTACTTACTCTATTAAAGAAAATACTAGTGTTGGTACATTTGCAGTGTCAAACTTTAATAATATAATAGATAAGGTTATACCTTTTTTTGAGAAGTATTCTATCTTAGGTGTAAAAGCTAAAGATTTTGAGGACTTCAAAGAAGCATCTGTCCTTATTAAGTCTAAAGCTCATCTAACTCAAGAAGGGTTAGATAAAATTCTTTTGATAAAATCAAGAATGAATACTAAAAGAGAATTATAGTAAGTAGTATAGAATTATTATATATAAAGGCTTATATCTGAATTTTTTTGTATTCTTTTTTAAAATTTTTTCAATTAAATATAAAAAAAAAAAAGATAGACAAGCTTGCCTTTATATGATTTAGCGGTGGTTAATGATAACTCTAGATTAAAGCTACTACATTTAGATAAGTAGTTTTCATTATAGACTTATAATTATCTTAAAAATGTTAAGTCTTATTTGTTAAACACTTATTGTTTTGTAGAGCGAAACTTGCATTATTTGGTTGAGCAGTTGTAATTACAGCTGTTTTATTATTATTATCTCTTCCCGTGCTCGCCGGTGCAATTACAATGGTATTAACTGACCGTAATTTCAATACTTCATTCTTTGAAGCTGCAGGTGGAGGTGATCCTATTTTATACCAACATCTTTTTTGATTCTTTGGTCATCCGGAAGTTTATATATTAATTATACCTGGATTTGGTATAATAAGTACTACTATCTCAGCTAACTCTAATAAATCCGTCTTCGGTTACATTGGTATGGTCTATGCCATGATGTCTATTGGAGTATTAGGATTTGTAGTTTGAAGTCGAGTTTTGGCTTCGCCTTTTAGTGATATGAGGATTTATATTATTTATTTCGCTGTAAGCTGGAACGGTTTAGTGCTAATTGGTACCTTGAAGGGTAAAAATTTAATTAGCTATACCAAATCAGCCGGCAATCTGTCCCTAAACTCATCAGAGAGTAAAACACAGAGTGCTTCAGAGACTATATGCGAAACATCTTTTAATTTTTCAACATTTCGTCATAATTATATTACACTATTTGGAAATGCTGCGCAACATCTATCCAACAACTGATTAACTTGATTTATTGGTTTTGTAGAAGGAGATGGTGCCATCCAAACTTATGCAAATGGTACAAGAGTACGTTTTGTTCTTACTCAAAAGGAAAGTGCTATCCTTTTCTATATTCAGAAAAAATTAGGAATTGGTACTGTTAAGCATTTTCCTCAAGGGAAAAGTGGTAATAAAAATGACTTCTACAGATTAATTGTAGATAATCCCTCACATATTCTTCTACTAGCCTTTTTATTTAATGGTAATCTAGCTCTTACTCACAGAATACAACAATTATCTTTGTGAGCTCAAGCTTTAAACAATCGTTTTGGGGCAAATACAATTGTATTGATTAATACTTCTGTATCAGTTACATTACAAGATGCTTGATTATCTGGTTTCACCGATGCTGAAGGATGTTTTAATGTATCCATAACATCCAACGCAAGATATGCTTTAGGTCATGTTATAAAAATGCGTTATTTACTTGATCAGAAGGATAGTGCTATCCTTCTGATCATACGAAACCTTTTCGGATTTGGTAAAGTAACTCTTAGATCCAAAACGAACGGTGTTTATCGTTATACAGCTACAGGGTTTAAATCAATGAATGATGTAATATCTTATTTTAAAGTATTTCCATTACTTACTAAAAAAGCCCAATCATTCGATAAGTGATTAACCATTCATAATCTGGTTTCTAATAAATTACATCTCACTGAAGAAGGATTAGCCCAAGTAAGAGTATTACAGAAACAGATTAATATTGAGAATGGTATGACAAAAAAAACAGGATCTGCGCATCCTTAGTGTTATTTATTAAAAGATGAAGATATAGTCCGATTCTCCTTGTGAAAGGAGCACATACTATATCTAGTATGCGGGTAGATATGAGGAATATCTATTAACATTTTGCATCACATGTATACTGTTGGTCTTGATGTGGATACAAGAGCGTATTTCACAGCTGCTACTTTAATAATTGCAGTACCTACAGGTATTAAAATATTCTCATGATTAGCCACTTGTTACGGTGGTTCTTTACACTTAACACCTTCAATGTTATTTGCATTAGGGTTTGTATTTATGTTTACAATCGGGGGGTTATCAGGTGTTGTTTTAGCGAACGCTTCACTTGATGTTGCTTTCCACGACACCTATTACGTAGTTGCTCATTTTCACTACGTTTTAAGTATGGGAGCTGTATTCGCTCTATTTAGTGGATGATATTTCTGAATACCAAAAATATTAGGATTAGATTATAACATCTTATTATCTAAAGTTCATTTCTGAATTTTATTTATTGGTGTTAAAAGGGGAAGATTTAATTTTTACGAGAGAGGAAAGAGATTTAATCACCAATTACCTGGTGGTTCACCTAACGATAACTTTATTATGTTTTTTAAAAACGTTAAAGAAAGTAAAAAAGATATTTATAAAGAGTTAAGAAGAAGATCTGGAATATATTTATTTATAAATAATATTACTAAAGATTTATATGTAGGTAATAGTCTTAATTTGTCTAGAAGAATGACTAGTCACTTTTATCATGCAAATTCTGATAAAGTTACAAGGATTGTAATAACTAGAGCTATGAGAAAATATGGTCTAGATAATTTCTCACTAGCTATATTAGAATTCTGTGATCCTGACATAAAAGTTTGTTCTAATTTAGAACAAAAATGAATATATTACTACAGACCTAGATATAATGTTTTAAAAATAGCAGGTAGTTCTTCAGGTTTTAGTCATAAAATTGACACAATAAATAAATTAAAAGAGTTATTTAGAAAAGAGAACCATCCTAATTTTGGAAAAACTAGCTCTCCTGAAACAAGAAAGGCTATTAGTGATGGTGTAAAAAATTTTTATCTTAATAATAGTCATTCTTCTAAAGGGTTAAAAGGTAAACTTTCTCCTCAATACGGTATAGGTGGTCATTTTGTTTTTTGTTATAACAAAAAAGGTGAAGAGTTGATTTTTCCATCTATTAATGGAGCTAAACAACACTTCAAGGTTAGATGGACATTTATTAAACAAAATATAGACACTCAAAAATGAGTGTCTATACAAAATGATGAATGAATTATTCAATCCACTCCTCGTAAAAATTAACAAGATTAGCACCTACCAATCTTTCTATATGCTGAGAACACCCATAAAGCTTAAGTACTAGTCTTTCTTTTTAGGATTTGGCAGTAAAAATCTTAAGTATATCTGGATAATCAGCAGGAAAGCAACGAGTAAGTATGTTTGTATATTTATTCTAGTAGGATCCTCAGAGACTACACGAAAGAGACCATTAGTTTGTAATGGTTAATATTTAGTCCACATTAAAAATGTAATCTTACATTCTTCCCTCTGAGTGTTGGGGGCCTATAATAGTAATATTATGGTGTAATAGGAGTTGTTATTCTCCTTAAAACTTGGTAAATTGCTGGAAAGGCATTAAACTATAAATTTTAGATTTTTTTTTGCATTTCCTTGTATCTATAGTTTAAGTTTTACTTGTAATACCCAATCAGCAGGTAATCCTTTATTAAAAGGCAACTT
Source organism: Neoscytalidium dimidiatum (assembly GCA_037367355.1). Taxonomy (NCBI): domain Eukaryota; kingdom Fungi; phylum Ascomycota; class Dothideomycetes; order Botryosphaeriales; family Botryosphaeriaceae; genus Neoscytalidium; species Neoscytalidium dimidiatum. The sequence goes on along the minus strand of JAVSCG010000040.1, from coordinate 2,212 downwards.
CAACGATCACGCCCCAAGTATCCTGCCTGGCTTTATAACATAAACTATTTTATTAACAATCACCAGAATAGGTCGTACTTATCATCCCTTTTTTAGTTATCGTTAATTTTACGTTATGTTATGTCAGGTAACTAAGGATAGTGATATGATCTACAAATATTAATTTTGTGCTAATAAACACTATTTATTTATCTAAACTAAGTGTTACCCGTAAATTATGTATTAGTAACAGTAGCTTGAGTCCTAAGGTAACAAAATTAGGCGGGTCTTGTCGTCAATACTCTATTCAATCTAGAGGCTCTAATGTTGATGAAATTAACAATCAAAAATCAATTGAATTTGATTCTCTTGAATTCGAATGTGAACAAATTAAGTTTGAATACATAGGAGTTGCAGGTGTTTATAAATTGACTAATAAAAACGATTTTATTCGTTTTTATATTGGAAGTTTAAATAACTTAGAAGAATGGAAGAGTATAATAAATTAACTAAAGGTTTACGTAACCCTCACTCCTCAGCAGAGTTGGAAATATCAAAAACTCCGGCTTCAGAATGAAGTTTAGAATTTATATATATTACTACTCCACAATTATCTTTAGTTTATGAGCAATATGCTATAATAAATATAAAACCCTCTATTAATAGTAATTTTAGTGTCGTTCTTCTACTCCAGATTCTTAAGGGGGTAAAACCTCAGTGAGGTAATAATCTGGATAATGCTATTATCGTTTTTAAAAAATTATTATCTTTATTTCCTGATGATTCTGAGGGTTATAATAGATTTTCTGTATTCCTTAAAACTTATATATTAGTTAACAATTTAGAGTATAGTATGGAAGAAGCTGATTCTAAATATTACTGTTCTTTAGTATTCGTATATGATAAAAATACTCCGGATAAAGATCCTGTTGTTTATTCAATAAATAGAGCTCTAAAAGGATTGCAAATCAGTCATAGTACTTCCCCCCCGGGGAGGTACCACGCCCCCTTTGGGGGCGAGTACTTTATTAGATTATATAAATAATAAATATATCTATAAGTTAAATCTTGTCTTTTCTCTTGAGCCATTAGCGGCACACAGTTTTTCAGAATATAAAGAAAAACCTGAAGGGGATAATCAACTGCGTAAACATATTTTTGTTTTTAATAAAGACAATGAGATTGTATTTGAATTCAAATCTGGGAGAGAGATGGCCAGATTCTTCCAAATTGATGGAAAAGTAATTAAAAAAAATCTACGGGGACCCTACCCCCCCCCGTTGGCAAGAGCTGCTATCGCCAAGGGTGAATACCAGGATTTTTTTACTTTTATTTAAAGAGGTTGGGGGCCCCACGCTGCACAGCAGCGGGACCCCAACCCACGGGGACCCCACCCCCTCTCGCCTACAGCGAGAGGGGGGCACCCCGTAGGTATCCTATTGTAAAATAATTTACGTGTTTAATAATAATACACAAGAACTAATTATAAAATTAGATAGTGTAAATAAAGCTATGATATACGCTATAATTAATTTATATACGTATAAAAAATTTAATCGATAGAGGTAACCCTTATGAAGGTAAAATATATAGCTACAAGGATAAATTATAAAAAAAAAATTTTTTTTATAGTAGTGTACAAGTCATATGATTATGCAACACTTCTTAGGTCTACAAGGAATGCCGAGTGAAGAGGCCTTAAGCAAGTCTCAATTACTCTAAAGTAGCCAAACTCCGGGTAAATCCTAAAGCCGACTAATACCTCAACCCTTAATTAAAAGATTAGGGGAGTCCGATTGGTAATGCAATTGGGGAAAGTAAAAACTTAGTCGGATTGATAGAAATATCTAATGGACGTTCGCGGATCTAAATCACCTCTTAACAATGTGTAAAAGAGCAACGACTAGATGGTTACTCGACTTATAACAGTGATAGGATTGGAAACCCTATCCCACTCGAATACCTTCTAATATTAAGAGTATTTAAAGTCCTCCAAGCTTTAAATATGTGAAGGCTAGTTATAAGTTGTAAGGTATAGTCTAATAGCCAATGAAAAGCGGCGTTATGTATTCAGCTTGTACCTAAATAGGTGGAATTGGCGCCTCCCACCCTACAAGGTAAAAGAATACCAAGACATGAAGAATTAGTGACTACCCTGATGCTTTTGCAGGATGAAACTTAATAAGTAGTTTCGGTTCTATAGTATCAGTAGTTGCTACTTGATTATTCTTAC